>JADRCC010285358.1:0-10976 GCA_019843855.1 Hylomyscus alleni | reverse complement strand
CTCCCTCCCTCCCTCCCTCCCTCCCTCCCTCCCTCCCTCCCTCTTTCTGTGTGTGTGTGCCCGTGTGTGGTGTGTGCCCGTGTGTGCGTGCCCCTGTGTGTGCCCGTGTGTGTGCCCATGTGTGTGCCCTTGTGTGTGTGTGTGTGTGTGTGTGTGTGTGTGCGCGCGCGCGCATGCAGAGAGAATATGGAGGTCAGAGAAAACCTTGGTATCAGTCCTCACATGGTTTGAGACAGGGTGTCTGTCCCACTCTGAACTAGCTGACCTGTGAACTTTGGGGATTCTCCAGTTTCTGTCTCCCATCTCTCTATTAGGAACACTAGAATTGTAGATAAGCTACCACTCCAGGCTGCCAGTTGGGTTCTGGAGATGTGAACTCATGTCCTCACATTTGCATGGCAAGTGTGTTGCCCACTAAGCCATCTCTCCAGCCTTCCTAGTCACTGTTTTTAACAAAGAAAAGTCTGATTGTTGTAAGATCTTAAGCAAACAGCCTCATCAGACACCCTCAAGCAGAAGAGAGAGATGGTCAGTTTGCAAGGACTAGGGAAGATAAATTCATGAAACTCAGCCACTGCGCAAGCCTCTAATTGCTTCTCAGGGCCTGGAGGCCCTGGAGCCCCATGCTTGGCTCTGACACCTGTCACCATTCCTTTGCAGACCCAGGGGAGGCAGTCTACTCAGGGAATGTATTGGGTCTTTCCTGTTAATCCCTTGCCTTAGAGCCTGTGCCTACTGTCCTAACTATGATGTTTTTACTTCTTCACTTTGATGCAGAATAGGAATGTGATGACTGTCATGTGGAATTGAAAAGAGAGAGAGAGAAAGAGAGAGAGAGAGAGAGAGAGAGAAACATGGGTAAAGAGCATTCTTTAACAATCCATAGGATGCAAGGAATGTCCTGGTACCTTCTCTCCATTTGTCTTGAGCAGACCCAGATGTGCACATATACATACAAGTGTATGTGAGCTTGATGACATCAGAGGAATCTTTTTTTTTTCCTTTTTGGAATGTGTTTCATTATTAACTTTTTTCCCTGAAAAATACCTTTTGCTAGAACATTCTGTCTAGAAACTTCCAAAAGAAAACACTCGAGCCCATAATAGAGAGCAGAAATTATATAAAAAGCAACCCCTGTGAAGGCAGAAATAATGAGATTTTTGAATGGCTGTACGTTCTTGGGGACTCATTTGGAACAAGTGGCTTTACAAGGCTGAGCCCTCCTATCTACCCAAGCTTTGGGAAATGGCTCAGTAAGTATCACTGAGCCGGCTTGCCAAGATGATTGAGAGTGCAAAACAAAAGAGAAATACACAAAGTGTACCGCAAAGAGTCTGGCTGGCGTTAGGTGTCTAAGGACGCAAACAGCCAACAGTATTTAGCTTCTCTATGGCAGGCGGTGGCCGCAGTCTGTTGTCTAAATAACATTACTGAGTCTGCACCACTCCCCTGGAAGGCTGAAGTTATAGCCACATTAGTATGGAAGTTTGAGTCTTGTATGGTTCAACCTGAGGACCACAGCCGGTAGAAGCAGAGACAGGATTTGAACCTGGCTTCTGGGCTGCCCTGGGTGTGCCAGATGGAAGTTTCAAGTGAGTCTCACTGGCTTGTTGAATTTTTAAACATTTCTACCTAGTGCCTACTGTTTCGAAATTAAGAGGGATTTTCACGATGCTGAGCTTTTTGTTTATGTGTACACGTGTGATATTCTGGGCACCTCTGTGTTCTCACATGGCCACGATGGCTTCAGCTATCTGTGGCTGACACCTTTGGACAGACAAGAGTTTGAGATGGTCCCTGTCAATCCTCCTAGTCATACATTCTTGACTCCATGGGAAGCCAGACATATGGGATGGGGTGCTGTCTCCCACTGCCTTCCCATCCATCTCTCTCACTGAGTTTATGAGTTTATTGGGCAATGGCCTGATATCCAGATATGCTCCCTTTGTTGATCAAAATCCCTTGTTTACCACTACATCTCTTGAGTTCTAGTCATTTCTGCTTGTGGCAACTCTCAGCAGCAATTAATAACAGACCAGACCAATGCTGTGAGATTCCCTGCAGGGCTCTGATGTTTCCCCTGTGCTGGGAACTCTGGAAAGCCCCAGAAACATCCCTGGATCTGAGACTCTATCATCAGTTAGGCTTGCTCTGTCTCATGCTATGCTCCCATGACTATCCCCCAGGCCCCGCCTTACCTCAGTTCTGCCTCCAGGATGATTGCGGTCAGCTGCCACCTCATCCTCTAGTGTGCCCAAGACTGCCCAACACTTTTTACACAACCTCATAGCCACCTTCACTAAAGCTTTCTCCACAGTCAATTGCAGCTTCCAGTTTGAGATCTATGAAATTACATAGGACCCACCCCCACCCCCTGCCCCGCTTCAAAGGGTCCCTCATTTGGGTCGGTGCTCTGATACTGCACCTTTAAAATCTCTATTTTTGAAGCAAGAACCTACCTTTTTTATTTTTCAGTGGGGCCAGGAAGTATGTAATGGATCTTACTCATGTTCTAATTCAAGAAGTTTTGATAGCTCCTAACGTCAGCAGGATTTTGTTTACGTGCTCTAGTAGGCTCGAGTCTGGGCTATCCATGCTCAGGAAATGGATTCATGAGAAAGCAGAGCCCACAGTTGCTGACTGCAGCCAAGTGGGGAGATCAGGCCTGCTGGAGATAGCATAACAAGTCTGCCCAGCCATGGCTCTATTCTAGAGACTTCTAAAGTCAAGCTGACCTCCCAGATCATGCCTGTTCTCATCCCAGCCCTTCACTGGGTGTCTCCTGCAGCTGGGAACAGTTACTTCCCCCTTAATGTAGCCAATCCCGCCTACTTTATCAGGCCCGCTCAAGTCCAGCTCTTCCACAAAACTTGCCCCCCCCATCCCCATTTCAGCTAAAAATACTTCATTCTTATACCAAGTAACTATTATTTAGTCTGTACCAGGTATGGAGCCAGTGTAGCGACAAAACTGTAAGAGGCGTGCCGACCCCCAACTTCCTGATACTTCCTGAATGACAATATGAGATAGGTGTCATGGAGTTTAAAGGAGAGCACTAAGTATAACAAATTACCAAGAGCTTGGTGACAGATAAGAGCAGAAGTTCATCCTCTAACAATTTGAGGAACAGAATTCCAAAACCACAGGACCACACATTCCTTCTGGCTTTTGGGAAGGATGGGTGCTTGCTCTGCTGGTGCTTGTGGTAAGGCTACCATCCTCCTTTCTGCCTCTGTGGATGGTTTATATAAGCTTGCTCCAGAGAGTAGCACTATTAGGAGGTGTGACACGGTTGGAGTGGGCGTGGTCTTGTTAGAGTAGGTGCATCACTGTGGGTGTGGCCTTTGAGACCCTCACCCTAGCTGCCTGGAAGCCAGTATTCTAGCTGCCTTCAGACAAAGACAGAACTCTCAGCTCCCCCTGCACCATGCCTGCCTGGATGCTGCTATGCTCCCACCTTGATGATATTAAACTGAACCTCTGAACCCGTAAGCTAGGCTCCGTTAAATGTTGTCCTCCTAAGAGTTGCCTTGGTCATGGTGTCTGTTCACAGCAGTAAAACCCTAACTAAGACAGGAGCTGGTATAGGGACTGGGGTATTGCTGTGATAGGCCTGACCATGCTTTTGTTTGTAAGAATGTGAATTTGGGGATTTTGGATTTGGAAAGCAATGGAATCCTTAAGCAGGGATTAAGGGGCTATCCTGGTAGGAATATTGAAAAGCTTGTTGCTGAGAGTGATTTGAACTATGCAGACCTGGCCCGAGAGGTTTCAAAGGAGAAGAATGTTAGTATGTGGCCTAGAGACTGATCTTGTGATATTTTGGTGAAGAATGTTGGCTGCTTTTTGCCCTTGTCTGAAGAGTCTGCCTAAGGCTAAGGTGAAGAGACTCAGATTAATTGCATTAACAAAGGAAGTCTCAGAAATGCCCTGTGTAGACTTTGTTCTCTGGGTGAGTCTCATTTTGAACAAGCATAGCAAGTTTATAAAGGAATGGTGACCTTGGGACAAGATACCAGCCAGCTAAGTTTAGGTCCAGTAAAGGTACATGCCGTTACTCTCAGCCTTCAGGGGACAGAGCCATGCAGATCCCTGAATTCACGGTCAATCTACAGAGCAAGCTCCAGGACAGCCCAGCTTAGGCAATAAAGGATGTGGAAAGCAGAAAGCTGGTGATAATGTAATAGAACAAGGGGGCCAGGCTCCAGCTCCAGCAAGCAGCAGAACTCAGTAGCTTCAGCCACGTGGCACTGACTTTAGAGTCAAAACTAGAAGGGACTACTGGAACAACTGATGCTGGTTAACTAGAGCTGAGAAATTAGCAGTGATTAAGAAGAAACCAGCATCACTGAGGTGACATCTTCTGGGAAGTGTTTTCTGAGAGCACAAAAACGCTGGGTTTCAGAGATAGCCAAGGTTGTACCTCATGCTGCAGCGGGACTTGGTAATGTGCGAGAGTCACCCAGGTGGTAGTAGTTTTGAAGCATGAGGGGTCATGAAGAGCAGCTAAAACTTGGCACTGTGAGAGGCCATGGAAGGCCATTGGTGAAGGTGCAGCCTCAGCTGCAGTTGATGGCCCAGGACTGAAGGGATTATGCAAAGAAGTTGAAGCTTGATACCATGAAGGGAGCCTATGAGAGGCTATTGGTGAAGCCTAGTTGCAGTGGAAGACCCCAGCATATTAGAGATGCCAGTAACATGGGATGATCACCAACCAAGAACAGTAGCAGCAGTGGAGTGGAGTCAACCAGAGCTTAAAGAGCTACAGAGGGCAGAGCTGGAGATGTAACCCAAGCCCTTCTGAGGAGTCCAGAAGATCAGATGTGGATCCAAGACGTTGGAACAAAAAGCTGTGAAGTTAAAGTTGCCCTGGAGACGCCAAGTTGCTGGAGATGTCAGAGTTATAGGATACCTGCTGATGAAAGCTGTTAACAGGGAGTGGAACCAGCCCAAAAGAATGAAGCGTGTTGCTGCTGATGCATATCTGCCAACAGCAGTCAACAAGGATGGAAGAAGTTGGAGATGTGAAGAGAGCTTTGACACCAGACAAGGAGACTTGGAGATTGGAATTTTCCCAGATGGCTTTCTGTCTTGCTTTGGTCCAGTGTTTTTAACTTTATACAGGACTGTAGTTAAGAGACTGTACAAATCTCAGAAAAGACTTTGGATTTTTAACACTGTCAAGTCTGCTATAGACTAGGGGACTTTTGAAGTTGGACTAACTATATTTGTTATTATGCTATGGCTAGGTATGGCCCCCATAGACTCACGTGTTTGAACAAGCCTATGGGATCCAGGGAGTGGAATGTGATGGCTTGAATATACCTAACCCAGAGAGTGGCACTATTAGGAGGTGTTGCCTTGTTGGAGGAAATGTTCACTGTGGGGGTGGGTTTTGAGACCCTCCTTCTAGCCCCATGGGAGCCAGTCTTCTCCTGTTTGCCTTAGGAACAAGATGTAGAACTCTTAGCTTCTCCTACACCATGCCTACCTGGATGCTGCCATGTTCCTGCCTTGATGATAATAGACTAAACCTCTGCAACTAACTATAAGTCAGCCCCATTAAATGTTGTCCTTGGAAGAGTTGCTTTGGTCATTGTGTCTGTTCACAGCAGTAAAAACCTAAGACACCCACTTAGATACCCACTTATGGCAGGGACAACTAAGCCTGCCTACACTGAGGGATTGGGGGAAGTCTTGTTAAATAAGACAACATTTAAACTAAGAAAGGCAAAGAGGGTGCCGGAGTAGAAATGTTTGTGAAAATAGCATATGTAAACTTCTCAGTACAGAGTTAAGGGTGTGGATTCTTGAAACCCACAGAAGTCCATTGTGCCTGGAGAGTGAGGTATAATGAGAGAAAAAGCTAGGAAAGTAATCAGGCAAAAGCCAAGAATAGCCCTGAAAACAATATCTTGGACCAGCGTGATGCAGAAAAATCAAGGGCTGTTAAGAAATGGAAGAGTATTTACTGTCAGATTCAGGAAGAGTATTTGCATGGAGTGCCAAGAACAGCATGGGTGAACCATGACTGCACCTGAGGAGACTGGTAGAGGAGCAGTTCCATCACCTACATCCATTATAAAGTAAGACAAAGTAGAAGGTTTGGTGCTCTGAATGAAAATAGTTCCCATACGTTTCTAGGGAGTGACACTATTAGGAGGTGTGAACTTGCTGAAGGAAGTGTGTCACTGAGGGTGTGCTCTGAGGTTTCAGATGCTCAAGCCAGGCCCAGTGGCTTATTCTCTCTTCCTGCTGCCTATGGATCTGAATGTAGAAATCTCATTTCTTCTCTAGCACCATATCTGCCTGGGAGCTACCATGTTTCCCGCCATGATGAAATGGACTAAACCTCTGAACTGTAAGCTAGCCCCAATTAAATGCTGTCCTTTACAAGAGTTGCTGTGGTCCCTCTGCATAGATATTACAGTTGTGTAGCTTGGTCTTCTTGGGGGACTCCTAACAGTAGGAGCAGAAGCTGTCGCTGACTCTTTTATCTGATTTAGGGATCCTTTCCTCCTATTGAGTAGTTTCATCTAGCCTCAATATGATGAGATGAGGTGCTTAGTCTTACTGCAACTTTATAAGCCATAGTTGATTGATATCCATGGGGGGTCTGCCTTTTCTGAAGAGAAACAGGGGAGGAGTAGATGGTGGGGAGGGAAGGTAGGGTGGGAGGAATAGGAGGGTGGAGAAGAGAGAGGAGAAATGGTAGACAGGATGTAAAAAAAAAGAAAAAATGTATTTATATAAAATTTTTCTTCTATTATTAATATATTTACATATTTATATTTAAAATATATTTCACATAGGAAGCACACATCTGGTCTCATGTCCTTAAAATCAAATCTTAGAATCTCTGATATAAGAATATTTCTATTTGGAGGCAAGCATCATATGTATTTAACAAAAGCAAAGCACCTTCTGCCCAGTTTCCCTTTGTGTGGTATTGTAAAAGGATGTTATCACTGTTAAGAGAATCCGCATTGATACAATCTATAAATTTAAATTTGATAAATGTACCAAATTTGTTCTTATTTCCCAATTTTACTTGAATTCATTTTTGTTTGTATGTGGTTTGTTCACGTGTGAAGTTTTCAAGAATGGAGTTTCATGGTCTACTGCAATAATTAAGCATAGAACATCACACACATAGAACAAATCCACATCCCATCTGCCCTATACCCCAATTAATCATTAACCTGCTACCCTTTTATGAGTCAATCTTTTGCCACTAGGCATGATCTTATCTGTGGGTTTTGTGTCAATGTTCTGTATTAAGCTGAGATGATTTTCCTCAATTTCTAAGTTTAGAGTTATTTTCTATTAAATAGTGAATGCATATTAATTTTATAAAATCAGGGAAAAAAAGGAGTTGTGGTAGTCATGGCACCTCATCAAACCGGTAAAACAGAAGGTAAGGCGGAAAATTGATGAATTTAAGAGATTATTTAAAGACAGAATCAACAAGATACTGGTAGTTGATGGGTCGTATTGTAGAGAAGACAAGAGGAGTCCCCAAGCATCTAGATTCTGACTTACATTCTGCTGAGGCAGGAAGTGAAAATGAAATAGTTTTGTTGAGCACCAAGGGAGGAGTTTCTAGTATCCCTTGGGTAGCCAGGTGGAGACTTGGTGGACATTTGAACTTAGAGCTCTGCAGCAAAAGAGAGGAGACTGAGTCTGGGGCTGTATATGTAGGGTGTGGGTGGGGCGCACAGACAAAGGTCTGAGGCAAGTGGCAAAGGCCCACAGGGTGCTGGCTGCTATTAGCCATCCATTGTATTTATTCCTCAACTACCTCAGATATCAACTTTGCATACTCGAGTGCCTTGTATAAAATGGTACGGTGTATTCGTAGGATCTATGTACACATCCTTAAGTTACCTCTAGAGTACTTACAATATGTAATGGAAATTCTCTGTGAATGCTATTCCATCGTACTATTTAGATAATAGTGACAAGATGAAGTCTGCCCATGTTCAGGATAGACATGATCTTTTTCCGAATATTTTTGGTCTGTGATTGGTTGACGCCCGGGGATACTGTTTATCCATTCTGTATTATCAAATAGGCTGACTCTGTTTAATTATGTGTAATTTTTTTTACCATACAATTAGAAATCATTGTCAATTGTATGCTCTGTCACCCGTTTTATATTTTAATGAGCAATTCAAGAACAACCTTCTGTCTGTTGGCATAGTCTCTAGCTATATATTTAGGACTCAGAACAGGGAGATCATCTGGGAGTGAGTTCCACTGACGGGCCACGTAGTAACTGTCAAGAGCCTGGTTTAGAACAGGGTGGGGGGTGTGGAGTCATGCCCATGGCCCCATCAGTTCTGACTGCCGACTTCATTTCTAATTAAGCAGTAATTACACCTCTCTAAAATGAACAATCTTCGATTTGGTTTTGATTTTGCTCACAGTGTCTCCTTCCCCTCCTGTGTGTCTTCTCCAGCTCATTAAATCCAGTCCTGCCCAAAAGAGACCCTTGCCACGATGGACTCCTCCTTACTTGGTGGCTGCTTGGAGGTGACTGAAACACAGCTGACGTGACTGGGTGGCTTCCCTATTAAAGAGCATAGCCAAGTATTCTTTCATGAATGCCAAAGTCACTGTCTCAAGGAACATTTCTCCCCAAACCAGGCCTATTCACTCTACTCTGTTTTCTAAAACTCTACACTTTTACTAACCTACTAAATATTATCCTTTGGAATAGCATGTACCAGAGCTCTGGAGAACATGGCTCTGTTAACTGGATGAAGAGCTTTGGGGTTGTTACCACTATGCATCAAGCCATGGTGTATGGTACTTCCTACATGATCAGAAAATATTCAGTGAGAGAATGAATGATCAACTGACCATATACCAAACATTCATCAAAGAGTTGGCCAGATCGTGGCCAGACCACACAATATAAAATCCTGAAAGACTAATAACTCTAATCAGGAGCAGTTAGGACTGCTGTGTGTGTACAGACGTTAGGACTGGGGTGTATGTGCACATCTTAGGACTGGGGTGTGTGAATTGCTCAAGCGTGTGGTGCTGGATCTTGTACTTATGAACTTGATCTCACCATCACCTGAAGTCTGGAAAGCTCTCGCGGGTCATGAAGGCACCCCTGAGCAACTCTTTCTTACCTTACCTAAGTAGATAAAAACAAAAACAAAAACAAAAAAACAAGAACGACAAAGCCCAAAAAAAGATCACACTTCACTACTGGTCTCCCACTTTTCTGAAAGCTACACATTGTTCATGCTCTTGAAGCCTGAGTGTCAAGTGGACTGTCGGTCTCTACCGCCAGGTATACATTCTTTGCTATTCTTTTGACATAACCCCAAAGCTTTTTGGCCAGATAAGTCCGGAGCTGTGGTGCAGCACTGAAGGTCTCCTGCCAGATACTAAATTCATGAGTCAGCACCCTTAACCTTTTCATAGTTAAGCAACCCCTGCATAGGGTGGCACGTGAGCCAGGTCAGAAGCTCGGACTTCGTGGGAACATCTGGCGGCTTCTTTGCAAGCTTGTTAATGATCTTCAGTTTTTAGCTCAGTTACTCCCACCTTCTAACAGATAAGAGAGATGCAGAAGGTTCCATGGGCCTGGCTGAATCTAACTCCCACACCCTAGGTAGGCACTGGGCCAGAATTCTGTGACCGAGTATCATTGCAAATCCATGAAAGGAAATTTCAAAAGAGCTGTTTTAAAATCCCACATCAGAGCCAAGGTCAACAGTCTGGGACCCAGTTGTTGCTCCAACTTAGGTCAGGCAAAGCGGGCAGCTGGGTAAACTGGATGAAGCTAGGGAATCTCTAGAGAAGGGCATTCCAAGAATATATTAGTTGAGTCTCATCAGTTCTTGGTGCCTGCTGCCATTGAGTAGCTCTGGATGCTTTGAAAGGGAAATACTGTAATAAGTGCTGGGGTATGGAGGATTCAGTTCAAAGTGGGCAAGAAAAACAAAAACAAAAACCAAACACTCTCACCTTTACATCAAAGATGGTGAGTGTGCTCTTCTCTAAGCAAAGAGAAGGTGTTGGTTGGTATCTACCACTGAGGCCCGGGAAGCAGACAGATGCCTCCAAGTAGCCACTGCCAACCCCAGCCTGGAGAGGAGAGAAATCCCCGGCAACAGCCACCTTATAAGCAATATTTCCTGACTCCTCCCTCCCTTCAGGACTGTCAGGCAGTCACTCTTACTGCAAAAAGACCACTGACCCCCCTGGGCACTTCCTAGAAAAACCATGCCCGTAGGTACTGTTATCCCTATGCCACGCCTAGCATATACTGCAGCTTTCATATGTCTCATTGGTGTCTAAAGGCCACCAGCAAACAGTGTCTATCTTGGTGCCAGGTCACCGTTAAATGGTGAAGTGAAAAGAGGAGAGTGTGGTCTTCTTTCAAGGATCTTGATGACAAATAGGGCACTTCCTGGCCGGGGTGGGGGGGTGAGGGGGGAAGGACTGGGTAGAAGAGATAAGCACAACCCCAGATGTCCGCATACTCCCACTCTGCTGGAGCTGAAGCAAAAGAATGTTTGAAATTCATAAGGAAGAGCCACTTGGGCTGAGAGCCCCCATGCTATTTTGCCCCATCCTTTGCAGCATCATCCACTTAGGGTGAGCTCAGCAGCACTCCTTGCGGCTCCCTGACCACCTTTGATCTGTTCAAAACACGGACTCAAGAAGTAGCAAAACTCAGCCTTCTAAGACCCTTAAGCAAATTGGGTTCTGGGGCCTCTGGGAAGGTTTTGCACTTGTGAGCTGCTCAATGTCACCACTGCCCAAACCTCAGTGAGAAACTCGATGGTCAATTACGTCCCGCATGCCAGGTGCTGGTAAACCAACCATTTCCCCCAACTCTGTTCCAAACTTGTCACCTTCTTTCATCTTCATGCTTAGTCCAGAGTCCTGACCTCTGTCTGGAACTCAGACCAGCCGCAGGAACTCAAAGATTACCCATGTGAGTGAGTCAG
>JADRCC010285337.1:0-10978 GCA_019843855.1 Hylomyscus alleni | reverse complement strand
TCTCTCTCTCTCTCTCTCTCTCTCTCTCTCTCTTTCTCTTTTTCTATCTATCTATTCTATCTAATATGACTGGCAGTATTTATATATTCCATTTTCTTTTTGAGACTTAGCCTATGAAACAAAAAAATACACTTATTTCAAAAATATGAGCACACTTCATTTCTCTGTGTGTATAAAGGCAAGTATTTATAAATTGTTGTGGAAAGATTCTTCTGATTTAACCAATAACTCAATAGCACTGAGTAGTTAGACATTTTTATGGTTTAAAATTTTATATCTCTTATATCTCTTCACTCAGTATATGATTTTTTTGTTTTCTAAATCTTTATTAAAACTGTTTAGAAAAATGAGCCATCTCTCATTTTAACTTTACTGTACTCCAAAGCACTGTGATTTTTAGGTATTATTAAAAAAATAAGTTCCATGTCTCCTACATTTTCTGACCAATATACAATCCCTACTCTTACTACCCACACTGTCATAGATAAATAGATATTATTATTTGACTGGCAGTAATTCAAATACTCCATTTTCATAATAAAAATGACACATTGAACAGATATATTCACTTATTTCAAAAGTATATGCTCACTTCATTACTCTGTCACATTTTGATAATTCTCACAATATTTCAAACATTTTCCTCATCTTTGTATTAGTTATGATGACCTATGATCAGTCATCATCAGTGTAGCCAGTTCATTCTTGTGAGGTTTCAGAACAGCATCAATATATGATGATCTTCAGTAATGAAAAATGTTGTTTCTGTAGTGCTTATTTCTCTGTAAAGTCTTTCCACCATCCGTTTTATTTGCCTTGAGATATTCTATTTTGTGAGACACAATAATATTAATAATATTAAATGGAGATATCTTCAGGAGCATGCCTCTTATTTATAAAAAAATCAGAAATCATATCATTACTTTCTTTCTTTCTCTTTTTCTTTTTCTTTCTTTCTTTCTTTCTTTCTTTCTTTCTTTCTTTCTTTCTTTCTTTCTTTCTTTTTTTAATTTTAGACAGGGTTTCTCTGTATCGCCCCTGGCTGTCCTGGAACTCACTCTGTAGACCAGGCTGGCCTTGAACTCAGAAATCTGCCTGCTTCTGCCTCCCAAGTGCTGGGATTAAAGGCATGTGCCACCGCTATCCTTTCATATCATTCCTTATACTTAGAAGGAAAGATATGTTTAAAGATCTGTTAGCTAATATGTACATGAAAAGAAAACCTACATTAAGAAAATTAACAGTGATACTTTGCTCAACAAATAGGTGATAAGAAACAATAATTATCGTTCTATGTGCCCTAGGAAATCAATAATTTGCCATCATTTGCCTTATTGGACTATATTTTTTATCCCAGTGCCTTAAAACTGCACAAATTCTACAACCTGATATGTCTATAGTTTTGATTTTCATTCTATATTAATTTAAAATCAATTCAGACCATGTATATTTTGAATTCTAGTTATTTTTTCATTTTTAAATTTATGGTAACAATTATTTGTAAAATATAATTAATACTATCTAAAATTCAGTTGTTTATGGACAAAATTTAAATTTAAAAGAAGTGTTTTTGTTCTTGAATTCTATATTATGATCAATGAACATCTTTTCCATCTAATCTATTCTGACTGACTATATTGAATTAATTCACAACAATGTTTGATACTTCTGATGGATATTTTTCTAATCGTATTTTTCCTTGTTCTGGTTGTTGGGAAGCACTAATCTTTGAATATATATCTACACACACACACACACACACACACACACACACACACACACTACATTATTATATCACATTTTATAAATCCAGTGATTCCTTTTTGAATTTGCTTGGAATTTACATATTTTCAAAACATACTGTCTTCCTTTTAAAATAATTGATTGTCTATCATACTAACAAAAGTGTAACATCTATCATGATAGTGGCACTTGTGTTAATTATTCTACATTCTCCTATTTGACTAAAACGATGTTTAATATGCAGTAGTGACTCCAGAAATATTTGTTGCCTCTTAAACATAGAAGTAATTCTGTAGAATATTTTACTACAATCTATCCTTTATAGTTTTTCAGTCTGAAAGTTTATAATTTGTATTCATTCATCCAGTAGAATTTCCTAACTTGACACTCCTGTATGCAGAACTCCAACATGGTGGCAGAAGGATTGAGTTCTGTCAGGCTAAATCTTTAGCATATGTCTGCTTTTCACTTGCAAGTTCTTTCTTTTGTCCTTCAGAAAGAGAAAATTACATGATCCCTCTCCTTACTATAATGTATATAGTTTAGAATTACACATTCTTTCATGCTAGATTTGGATATCTAAAAATGCAATATGATTTTATATACAGATTATAACAAGTCAGATTCCTGAAAGCTTTATCCAATTTGATAATATATTCATAGTTATTTTTAAGTTTTCCTTTCACATAATCATAACATCTTTTCATTTTCTCATTTTTTGAATTCTTTTGATGATGATGATGTGTTAAACAATATCAAAATAGTTACATTAACCACAGTTGTTCATATAATAGAAATAATGAACTGTGAAATATTTTTAATACCAGAGATAAATGTTAATTTTAATACTTCAGCCTTAACTGCTCTTTGTTCATTATTTTGTAAGCTTTCCTGCATAAAATATCATCCTTCTTTTTTATATTGTTTTTATTTCATTAATTGACAATAAATGAAAAAATATGGATTTTCATATATACATGCTAATGAATTGAAGTAGTTAATTTTACAAATGTATCCCAACTCTACACTATATTACTGCTAGTCTAGCTGATCTATATAGTGTTCCTTCCTTTACTCTCAATATCTTATTTAACTGTCAGTATTTGTATATTCCATTTTCTTTTTGAGACCTAAGTCATGGAGTAGATTAATCTGAATTTTAAACTTGTTTCTTTTTTTCTTTTTATTACAACTTGTTTCTATCATCTTAATTTTTATATTTCTCAAAACATTTTTACTTCACTTTATATTACTTTATTCAATACACACAATTCTGAAGTGTTTCAAGGTAGGTAGTAATATAGACAAAACTGCCAAAATTTGTCCATACACTTCCCCCCCACAAAAAAACCGAAAAGAATAAATTAGAAAAACCATTTTTCTTTTTGCTTTCAGAATGGCTTCTAGGTCAAAAGCCTCAAAGGAAGAGAGTTTTGTTACAGGTAGACGTACAGGTGAAACAAATTAATTCGAATCCCAGGCTATATTGAAGTAGCATTGTGAAGACGCCTTTTTCTTTTCTGTTGTTAGCTAAATGCATTAGGACAAAAAATGATGACCTTCATAGATAAGAATGAAATGAACTAAAAATGCTTTCAGCTCCAATTTTACCTTGAAGGTTGATTTTTATCAGACCCCCTTAATGCATTTTTTTTTAAACGAAATCTGTTGGCAAGGGTAAACTTTTAATGTACTTTTCCATTTCTTTCTTAGGCATTGTCATCTATTTGTTAGTACAGATATTAAAGTGATTTTAATTAACTGGAAAGCTAATGTTTGATTTTAAGTATAATACAAATATCCTGGTAACAATAAAATATGTATCTTCTTGAATATCCTCATATATTTTATATATTGGTTTGCATGTTATTCTTCTGTTGAATTAATGATTTCAAAAATATTTTAATTTCAGATAAACTGTTGTTTATATTTTACTAATATTTAACCATAAGTAGTAGTAATTATTATTTTTACAAATGCACTTTAGCTGAATGCCATACTCCTTGTTTAGGATTGAACATTTTTGTATCAACAATATTATCAGACACTATCCTACCAATCTATTTGCATTATGACACTTAATCAGTACAACATTATGTAACATAAAAAATGTCCCTCATTTTCAACCTGAGAAAAGCTGAAATAAAGGTTATGTAGTGTACTTTTAGTCACATAGCCAGTGAGTAATCATAGATTGAAATTAAACCAAAGCAATTAATTCATTAAACACTTGGTAGAAATGAAGTTTCATGCAAGGAATAGCTAAGTGCTACAACTGACTGATGAAAACGTTTATCTGGCACTTAACTAAATTAGCACTCTTTCTAAAACACATATATGACTTAAAGCACAATTACGCACTGATTCTCAATTCAGCCTAATAGAATGACTTAAAATTATTGCTTTAGATTTGAGATTTTAATGAGACTGAGAAAAGTTTTTTTCATAAGATTTATGTGTTTAACATATCTAGCTGTGAAGTTCTGCACCCATTCTCCACTGTGGAGCACTGTGCACACTGTATCCCATAAGCCAGAGGAAGAAACTCTAATTTTGACTGTACAAGGAACTGATCTATGAGTATAGCAGGATTTCATTATGAAACACCTTATTAATTTTTTTGGCAGTAATGTTTGGTTCTACATTGAGTCTGTAAGCTATCCAGTCTCTTTTTCCTGACTACCCTAGCAGTGTGGGCTCCCCATCAAGGAGTAGGCTTCAAGTTAAACCTGACAAATTCTGTGCCACTATTCCCCCAGAACATCTTGCAGGCTAGACAGATTGTATGTTTAGGATTTTGTGGCTCATATTCAGGTTTCACTTTTGGTAGCTTGGAGAGAACCTTCCTGTAGCAAAGATATTAGTACATAGGGATGAAGGCTCCATGAAGGCTCCAACTTGATGTCTTTACATTCAATGAGCTGTGCGGATTTTGTCCTCAAGAATGGGGCCTTGCTGTAAGTTTTAAGAGAGCAACCCTTTGTCCATCATCAACCTGGATTGTTTAGGGATCTGCACTGAACCTCTTTGTCCAATACCTCACTCAAGTTTGTATGCAATGTAATGAGTCCTCTTCTGCTAGGTTTGTACATATGTATGCTCGTATACTTTGTATTTCCTCAAGATAAATCTTACTTTATGCAATATATTGAAATGAACGTTAATGCAAAACTTGATACATTTGAATAATATTTCACAGAAAGGAGATCATGCCTGACACTGTAAACCTGTCCATGAACCCATGGTAAAGGACATAATAAGCCCTACAAAAGAATCCATGACTGTTTGTTGTTGTTTAAGTTTATTTATTTATTTATTTATTTTATTGTTGCTAAATAGAAATTATGTCAAACTGTCTTCTCAATATTGATCTTTATAACCAAGGATTAGCAGTGCTTCCTACCATTATCAGTAAAGTGTCTCTTAGCATTAGGCATGCATTTGTGCAGAGACACAAGTTATCTAAGTGTGGAGAATCAATATTTATGGAGTACTTGGCCCTAAGCAGGACATCTATATCATCTAACACCTGTCCATACAAACATTCATGAAGTATATGGGAGAGACAGTGAAAATAATGTAAGAACCAGACAGTGGAGAGTAACCCTTACAACAATGTATTCTGGACTTAAAATAGATATTAGTGGTTATGGGGAGAGTGATGTAACCCACTGATGTGTTACCTTTGTTTTAGTAAATAATCTTTGTGTCATCCTTGTGCTCATGTATTATGCAACACTGATAAAACTCAGTAGGTTAAACAAAAGACATCAAATATGGAGGTACCTTGTTTGGAAGAAAAAGTGTTTCTGTGGGAGAGAACATGAATGAGAAAGAGTATTGAAAATTGAAAAAAAATGTACCAGAGTCATTACACATATGCATGAAATAATGAAAATATAAAATATATATATATTATATGTGACATATGACATATAATATACAATAAATATAATATATAACATATAATACATGGTACATGATATGTGATATATGATATGTGATGTGTAATATATAATATATAATGTGCAATATTTAATATACAATATGTATCTGCATCTTAAGAACTTTATACATCAAAACACAGTAAAGGCACAGCATGAGCAAAGAAAGCACGTGTGTCACATCAGATCTCCATTCTTCCAATAAAGTCACAAGTTCCATCATTAAGGGCAAACACACAAATAATACTAAATATCTGAATATTAGCAAATACCTACCCTCTGAATGGCATTACCTTATTAAATTTTGAATTAAGTTTCCAACATGCAAATTTTTGAGAGGTGCATTTAAACAATAATTATATTTAAGTAGAAATACACATGACACTCTGGGATAACTATATATCATCTTGTACAATCAAGGAAAATTTAAGTCTGAAGATTTAAGATAGTTGTTTTAAATTTGATGAACTAGCCAATAATAATATTCTTAGTTATTCAGGATACTGGAGCAAGAAGATCACTTTAACCTATTAGTCTGAAACCACTATTAAGACATCAAAAGTATCCATCTCAAAATCAAACAAAAAATTAAAAAGTAAAACAGTAATAAAGTAAATTATTTATGACTATATATTTTAAAATATATATAGGATGTATTTTTAACCAATGTTCTAAATAATTTTGATATTTAATGTGCATTTAAAATTTATTAGTACTTCTAGCCATATGAAACCAAGAATCATGTATCTTGATACTATTTTAGTAATAGTCAAGTCAGTCTCCTTGGTAGCAGTGCTAACATTCAAAATTAAATACAAGTCAATTTCAGTTCCTAGGAATTTAGAATTTCTTTGTGCTCTGCCATTATATACTTAGTTTGTTTCTATACCAGACTGCTAAATGGTATGCTGTCATCGTAGCTTGTGAGTAACAGACATTTCCATTCATTTGTTTTCCATAAAGATAATTTAGACATAAAACTTTGTGTTAAGGATGTTTTCTATTTTGATATTGAATATTAGACAGAGATTTTTAATTATTCAGGTATGGTCAGGCTAGTGCTTTCACATTTAGTGTATAATAAATCAATTTATTCCTCTGTGTGTATATGTGTATTTTTGTGTGCGTGTATGCCTGTTTTCTTGTCTTTTTCAATTGACAGAAGTGAGGAATAAAATATTACTCTGTGAAGGCCATAATATTTCTCATTTGACTGTAGCCTTTAAGAAGAAAATGTCTGAAGGATTTACTATTTTCCCCTTAGCACCTGAGTGGGAAAGAATTATACAAATATTTCATTGCATATTTTTATAATCTATTTCTAATGGATTGTCTCAATAGTTAAGGTTAACGAATAATAAATGTTTAAGTCTTAATCATCTAAAGGTCAGCTATTCTACCCTCTGAAAATTGTATTATATATCTCTTCCAAAAATGATCCTACCTCATATTAAAGCATCATTTTTAAAAAGTTAAAATTCCTCATCTAAGAAATAAAATGTATTTGTGTCCATAAATACAGAACTACTATAATGTGATAACACATGAGTCCTATAAATACAGAAATACTACAATGTGATGACACATGAGTCCTATTGATCTGCATTTATCCATTGATCTGAGATATTATCTCCAACTAGACTACATCACAGAGAACCTGGTATTTTAGTACCTATCTGAATAAAAAAAGGAAACATTTTCTTCTTTTGTATTAATTTTATGTTCTCATAAACTTTGCCATGAATGGTAATCAACTTTGAGAATCATGAACGCATGCTGATATGATAGATTCCTTAATGACTGAAATTTGCATTTAAATTATTTATGATTCTGTAAGGAAAAACCAAGAAAATCAGATTCCATTTACTACATAAGTCTAATCAAAAGCTCTACATTCTTCTTTATGTTTTGTACTGGGAGAAAAAGAAAATCTGACAGTAATCATAATCATAAAAGTGGTATATTGCATACCAAAAGTAACATACTGAGAAGCCAATGTTATTTAGTTGCTTTGTTGTTCAAAAATGTACCAATTTTCTCATGCTTTCCTTTAAATTGAAACACATCTTTTTGACATTCTATATATTTAGAGAATTGATTAACTTCTCCACTATATGCTGGTTTTGACATCAAAATTAGTGTCATGCAAAGGGTTTAATTTTTATACATACTTGCTGTGAATTTTTTTTTAGGTGTCCTAAATTTTGCACCTGAACTGTTTTGTTTACAGAATGGAAAGATTATAATTTTTTTTTAAAGTGTGTTTGTATGCTGCCTGTTTGGTGTTCCAGTGTCTGAGAAATCTCAGGGGTCCAGGCTAATTGAGACTGCTGTTCCTCCTACAGGGTTGTCCTCCTCCTTAGCTTCTTTCAGTCTTCCCTAATTCAATAACAGGAGTCATCTGTTCATTGGTTGGGTACGAATATCTGCATCTAACTCTTTTAGCTGCTTGTTGGGCCTTTTGGATACTAGTCATGCTAGGTCCCTTTTTATGAGTCCTCCATAGCCTCAGTAATTGTGTCAGGTCTTGCGACCTCCCCTTGAGCTGGATCTGACACTGGGTCAGTCGCTGGACCTCCTTTTCCTCAGTCTCCTCTCCATTTTCATCTCTAAAGTTCTTTCAGACAAAAACAATTATGGGTCAGAATTGTGACTGTGGGATAGCAACCCTTTCCCTTACTTGATGCCCTGTCTTAATGCTGGAGGTGGGTTCCATTAAGTTCTCTCTCCCCACTGTAGAGCACTTCACCCAAGGTCCCTCCATCCCTTTGACTCCTAAGTCCTTCTCACCTCCCAGGTCTCTGTTGTATTCTGTAGGGCCCTTCCAAACCCCTACCTCCCAAGTTTGCCTGTTTCCACCCCAACACATATACAGTGGAGGACTGCAGGGTCTGGGTTCAGCCAGAGAAGATGTAGCTAATCCTCAAGCCACAGGGAGGTGTTTTGAAGACTGGTTGGGTGGGGATAGGGGGTAGAGATATCCTTGTGGAGACAGGGAGGTGGAAAGGAGGTATGAGATGTGGTACAGTTGGAGGGTAGACTGGGAGAGGTGGAATAAAATCTGCATTGTAAAAATATAAATAAGTAAGTAAAAGAAAAAGTAAAAATAAATAAAAGTGTGTGTACAATCCAGCATTAAAGAAAAATAAAATCCTGTGAGAAGAAAATGTTAGAGAATTTATTAAGTAAAAAAAATCCTCATATCTAAAAATTAGTATAAAAAGAGTGGTATTCCCAAAAAATAAGGAAATTGAAGTTTGCACAAGGAAATACAATGTAAACTGAGTCTCTAATTGTGTTCATCTGTCTGAAATTAATAATATCAAACAAAAGAATATAAAGCCATACAATTTTATAATCTCTTATTTTCCATTTTAGGTAAATATATCACCTTTCATAGACATGATTTATAAAAGTGAACTAATGGTTAGTTATGACTCTGATTCCTCTCTTGTTTATTTGTTCTTTCCTTTTATTATTTCTTCTTGTTAGTTGTTGATGTTTTACACAGTGCAAGAGATCAAATTCCAGATTTCAAAGACATATGCAAAGGTTCTTTTATTGAGAACCTTCATCTTTTCTTATCCAGTTTGATTTCTTTTAATTGTTTCTTTTATTTCTATGATCAGTTTCCTGTCTTTTATCATTTATTTCTCATTTCTAATTAAAATATAATTATGTCACTTTTCCCTCTTTTGTCTTCCATCCAGTCCTTCCCAAGCTCACTCCTTGTAACCATTTTTGCATCCTTCCTTCTTTTAAATTGAGGGGAGATATATAAATATAACTTAATTGAGTCCATTTTTGTGGTTTGTATGTATATGGTTTCAGGACTGACCACTCTGTACTGTGCAACCAATTGTGGAACTCATCCCCGGGAAAGACTAATCCTCTTCTTAGCAGTTATTGGTTTCTGTACTTTTGGGGTTGGGACTACTGAGATATCTATCCCCACTTCTACATTATTTAGCATGTCTATCTATATTATTCAGGTTTTGTTTATTCAAGCCTAAAAGAAGCAGTGAGACAGCAGACTTCCTGGATCTTAACAATCTTTCCACCTTATATTCTGAATTATTCTTTCAGCCATCAGTGCAGAAACTGTTCAGTACATGTATACACCAAGCTTGGAACCCTGATAATTGATTGATCTTTGTATTGTGTTCAGTTATGGCTTTTTTGGTCTCCAATTGCTAGAAAGAGGAGTTTCTGTGATGAGTGGTTATACCTGTACTTATCCACAGATATAAAGATGAAGTTTAAAATATAGGTAAGTAATAAGGCTTATCTAGCAAAGTGTCAGTAGCAGATTCTTGTCTATGATTTTTGAACATAATACACCTGGCTAATTGGCTAGATTTCTAGAACCAGACATTATTTCCCTCCTGATGATTGAACCTTAATTACACTTAGCAACAGGTGTGTCTACCACTACTGCACATTGGTAGAAACTTCACCTTGCTGGTCATACTTCTGACACAGAGGTGCAGAACAAGTAACTGAGTTCCTGTCTTGATAGTTTTCTGGAAAATAAGGACATAGGCTTGATTAGGCAAGTGGAAGGTAGTAGGGAAGCCAACACACAAGAAGAGAGTAGGGACACCAAACTGTTGGAAGCCTTTCATGGAAGATTATGTTCAAATTTTGGAGCATCTTCAGCTATAAGGGCTTATACTTAATCTCTAAGATGCACCCAAGTGCAAGATCAATAGATCATATTGCTTGGAGGCATTTGAGCTACTCTGAACAACAATTCAAAAAGAAACTTTTCATACATGGTACTGAGACTCTTTTTGTTGTTGTTTTTGTTTTGTTTTGTTTTAGTCTAGGATACTTGTGTGGAGTATTGTCGGCCCAAATTTGTACACACATACACACACACACACACTCACACACACACACACACACACATATATATGTATGTGTATATATATATATATATATATATATGCATATATATGTGTATACACACACACAAATACATACATACAAATACACACACACACACACAGTGTGATTTTAGGAAAATACAAAATAGGATTCTTTGAGGCTTTATCAACCAAACTAAGAGTTTTGGTTCCCCTAATTGTTTCTGTGTTAAGTTCCCTACCAACATCCACTTTCCTAATCAAACCTTTTATGTTTTCTCCTTCATATTTCCCTCGTGGACCTTTTATACTTTCTTAGTTTCTGCTGTGATTCCATGTATATTCACAACTGAAGAATTGAAATTCGGAACTACGAATGAGAGAGAACATGCCGTGTTTGTTTTTCTGGACATTGGTACCTGG
>JADRCC010285267.1:0-11399 GCA_019843855.1 Hylomyscus alleni | reverse complement strand
CACGTGCCAAATAGAGCAACTATGTGTTTCATTTCTCAGCACAAGATGATGAGCAACAGTTGCATGAAGCTGGCAGTGAGTGACATCTGAATTTGCGAGCCCTCTGAATGCATGGTTGCCAGGAAGAAAGCTATTTTCTAAGTATTTTTTTTAATATTTAAGAAAATGTCTGTTTCAGTGAATTGCATACATACACAAACAAACATACAGCCAGTAAAGAAGAGGACAAGAACTACAGACAACAAAGAGATAGATTTCAGAGATAAACTCCCAGAAAGCAACTTCTGAAATATAGATTCAACCAGAGTTTGTGGGTGGATTCTTGTTGCTTAGCTTCATTTTCAGTGGCTGCATAACTAATGCCTTTCAAAAAGGCAAAGGACTGTGAGTTGAAACCCCTAATCTGCTGAAATGCCCTGTGAGGTTCTGTATACAAAGCAGACCTTTATCTGAAGGAGAAACAAGCATGCAATGTCCTCACACAGCATCAGTTTTTCTTTCATCTACTATTTTATGGAAATTATAAGAATACTGGCTTCCAGAGTCTCTGTGAAGTTATCTCACTTAGAGGTTGGGTCCAGTTTTGTTGCCTTGGTGAGTCTGTTGCCATGGTCTCTTGCTACGCTGTTTACTTAGCCTGGCTCTATATGGCTGGTCAATATTCTAAGACCCTGATGTTGCCAAGGTAGGCAATACTCTTGGTCTAAGTTTCCTTGTTCCAGCTGTCTTTTCCAGCTGTCACTGAGAAGCCCTGGTTCTTTTCTGGTGTTCAGTGTAGAGAGAAAGGGGACAATGACAGTCTTCAAGGAGGTACCCAGTGTCCTCTGTGCCTTGGCCTCTACCTTCAACAGCCACGGAGGAAGGAAATGTTTGTTGTTAGTAGACTTTGGGATCTGTAGGTCTCCTTGGGTCATTTGAGCTTTGAGAGGGGAGATACCAGTTAGAACAGGTCTGGGACTGCAGAGGAAGCTGGGTTCTCAGGAGGGTTCTTTGAGCTAGGCTCTGGTCTTCCTTTTCCTGTGCTAGGTGGGGCAGGTCCAGCATAGCCAGCCATTTGGGTGTTTGTAGATCAGGATGCATGTGTATCATGTCATCTTAGTCCCGATGTGGCATTTCTCTCTGGAAGTGTTTGAAGGGTGAAAGAGACTTTGAGCTCTGAAACTCTTTGAATCAGAAAAAGAAACGATGTCATAAACATTAGAATGGTGAAGCAGAAACCATGATAGTGGAGACTGAAACATACTAAGTATTTAATAAACATTCACTGATGGTAGAAAGAGAACAGTTTTACCAAAGATGAAAAAGGACCATTTGTAGTAGCTTATCAATGTTAGCAGGGGCATCATAAGCCCTGGGGAGTATGGGTTAAACAACTTTGCAGAAAAAGAGGCACCTTCATAGAGTCATCTTCGCCTTCACCTCTTCTGCTGTGTTAGAAGGTGTGTAACACCCTTTAACATGTTCACTTCTGCTCTGAAGTTGGAGGCTTCTCAGTGAAAGGCTACAGGTCAGCACTTAGAAAAAGAGTTAGGGCAGTGATTCTCAATCTTAAAACCCTTTAAACCCTCAATCTTTAGACCCTTTAAGCCAGTTTCTCATGGTGTGGTGACCCCCAACCTTAAAATTATTTGAATTGATACTTTGTAACTGTAAATTTGCTACTGTTATGAATTGTGATATAAATATCTGATACGCAGGACATCTGATATGGGACCCCCCGCAGGGATTGTGAACCACATGTTGGGAACCACTGCTTTAAAAGCAAAAATAGGGATGGAGACTTTGTACAAACCAGAATTGGCCTTCAAACTAAGCCCATATGGAATGCAAACATTACTTGAGCAAGAACAGGGTATGGAGGGAATGTGCCAACTGTGGGACATTTGAATGTCCCTAGAACCTTAGGTTGTATCAAAAATCTCTGTGGAGACCACACTGTCTGATACGATGTGTATCATGAGCTGGCTGTTTCAGAGACAACTTCAGTTTAGAAGTCTGGAGGATGTAGTGACATGGGGCTACCACATGTTTGGGACAGAAAGAATGGCTTTTCTAACCATCGTCTCAGGCTGTGCTGTGGCTCTGCTCATCCAAGCAAGGTGGGGTGCAAGCTTGTGGCCTGAGGGGCAGGTCTTCATCAACCTGGACCAGTGCATATGCAGGCTTGTCAACAAAGAGGCTACACCTTTTCTTAGGTGGGAGCCTCTTTCCAGAAGGTGGCCCTATAAAGTTGTGCCAGCCTCTAAAGCTTGGCTAAAGCCCACTTCCTATTCCGTGATATGGGCCAGCCAACACACAGTGGCACCAAAACCTGAAAATCTGGAATGAATTTGAAATCTGAACAAGTTGACTTTTTATTTTTTATTTTATTGTATTTATTTTTTATTTTTTGAAAAGCTTTCCAAGCTGCAAATGAAAGTACTTCTGAACTTGGCAGAAAAAAATGTGTGGGTAAGGAGGTTATCAGTTCAGGGAGAAAAAAAGGGCTCTTGAGTGCTGTTGACAAACTTGGGAGGAGAAACACGCCTCTGTGGGGCCTGGCCTCTGCTTCTGAGGGTGCAGCCATCTGTTTGTCCCCTATGTGCTTTTGATTCTGTCAGCTGCCACCTCTCAGAGGCCACAGAAGCAAAGAAATCATCTCTGTAAGTATTTGAGACCATTGTGTGTAGTGAGTCAACACTGCTGGCTCTCCACCTAACTTCTGGGTTGAGGTAGAGGCCACGTTCAGCATTAGATGGTTAGATCCCTTTGACCCCTTCTCATAGGGAAAAAGGACCCAAACAGGCATGATGGTATTCATGGGTGGGTGGTTGTGTAAGATCAAGTCAGTACCTTTTTGAAGCTCACTGGTGCCTTGGGTGGGTTTGAAAAGGAGAGTAATCTGTGAATAATTGATCTTGGCTAGTTGACAAAGCAGCTGTCTTCTGTCTGTTGACGTGATTCAAATAGTTTTGAAGGGGCTAAAGAGATGACTCATGGCTAAGAGCACCAGCTGCTCTTGTGGGAGACCTGGATTTAGTCTTGGTGGCTCACAACTGCCAACAACTCCTCACAACAGTTCCAAGAGATCTGGTGTCCTCTTCTGGCCTCCTTGAGTACCTGTATACATATGGTTCACATATGTCCTCTCAGATCATGGAACACACATATGCTCATAAAAATTAAAAATAAAAACAATTTCCAGATAGTTCAGAAAAATACATTTCTCTAGTTTTGTTGTACTGACTTAGGTCCAGCTATAACTCTTTCAACATCTTTTATATTTTAGGCCTTTCTGATTGCAAGGAACAGAAATCAAACTACACCTATAACCCATAACAAACCTAGAAGGTGTCTTTCTGTCCTTCAGTAAAGCAAGGGCTAAAACTGGGCTAAGGGAGGGAGAGGACAGACCTGACTCACACTGGTAGACGTTGGGAACAGTCTCTGAGAAGGTTGCTGTCATGCCAGAATGGGTTGGAGGAACTGGCTGATGTCCTGAGAGGTGAAGCCAGCCACCTGGTGATTTGTTTTAGGTCTGGCTGTCCCTATGGAGACTGCAGAACCCAATGCTGAAGATTGGCTTGAAGAGAGATGAGATTCATGCTGTGGCCCATGCCTTCTCCAGAGCTTTCAAGTGGGGGAGTGAATGGAAAACAGGAGTGGGTCTCAGATCTGGGCAACAAAGACTGAGCTTCTGTATTGCCCTTCAGGAGGGCCCCTTTGAAGTACACATGAAGAGGGTACCATACTCAGGATTTCAATAGCAATTAGGTTTTAAACAAATTTGCCCCCCTCCCTTTGTAAAGTAACTTATACATGTTTTGGAAAATTATGAAGTACAAAAAGGCCCCCCAAATAAAAAAAAATAAATAGCAGTTCATCCTACAGAAACAGATACTGCAGGCAGTGTCAAGACTCACCTTTATGATTTTTTTTTTCCTACTGATTCCTGTTGACCCCAACCTGTGAATTCAAGATTGTATCCTTTATTATCATCAGCTTTTGGCTGATGGTGTGATTTTAACGTGTTCATAAGATCCCAAGAAGAGCTTGCTGACAGGAGCCTGGTATAGCTGTCCCCTGAGAGGCTCTGCCAGAGCCTGACAAATATGGATGAAGTTGCATGCAACCAAACATTGGAATGCAACCCCACAGGAAGAACAACAATATTAACCAACCAGATCCCCTAAAGGACCCAGGGACTAAACCACCAGCCAAAGAGTACACAGGAGGTACCCATGGCTCCAGCCACAGAGGATTGCCTTATCAGGCATCACTGGGAGGGCAGTCCCTTCGTCCTGTGGTGACTAGATGATCCAGGGTAGGGGAATGCTAGGGTGCTGAGGCAGAAGTGGGTAGGCAGATGGGGGAGCACTCTCATAGAGGCAGGGGGAGGGTGGAAGGTACGGGGGGTTTGAGGAGGGGAAACTGGGAAGGGGATAACATTTGAAATGTGAATAAATAAAATAACCAATTAAAAAATATTCCACTTACCTCATTTCCAAAGAGCTATAGTTTGCTGAGTGTTTTCAGACTGGGGTCCTACATCCATCCAGAGCACCACCTGCCCCTGCTTCCAGATTATGATGAAGGGGCTGTGGTGTCCAGTGCTAGTTGACTTATTTATAGGAAGAATGCTTAAGGGGCCGGTGGCTATAGACTCTGGTCACAGTGGATGGAGCTCAGAACAAAGGAACAAGTCTGGCTTCAGGAAGATGTGTGTTTTCAGTGTTTGCCTTGTTCACAGCCTACAGCTCTCAACAAGTCTCATCTGAAATATAAGGTGATAAATAACTGACTGGAGGATTTTCTAAAGACATAAAATATATAACAGGCAACACGGAATATATAGCATAGAATATTTAAATATATGTCGAATATGAAATGTGAGTTACATGATATAATTTTATTGTATTGCAGCATACATAAAATATAGGCTAGTGGATGGAAAAAGAGTGCCACTTAAGTGAGGGAGCATATGGCGGGGGTCTCAGCTCATGCTCAGCAAGGAAACTGCCTTATACTCCTTAGAGACAGAAGTGATTTTGACTTGGAAGAAGGTAATGAAGGGAGACACATATGTAGAGTCTGTTCAGTGGACTTGGTCTAACTCAGGAAGAAGGACAGGAGAGCCCAAGACAGTGAGCTTGGTAGTGCTTGACTCTGTGTAGAGCCAACTAAGCTCTCAATGGTTCACAAGGCACAGGGGAAGGTTTGGAGTCTTTTCTAGTTTTCCCCAAGCCCTGGCTTTCTGTTTCATTTCCTGACAGGCCTTTCTTAAAGACTGACATTTCAGGGTTGTGTTATATTGTTAGCTTTTGGAATTGCAAGCAAAGTTCTTCAGGGAAAAACATTGGCTTCTACTTAGTGGTGGATTTGTGGACTTGCCCTGGTACAAGGTTCCATCCTTTGAAATTCTTTGAGCAGAATGTGAGGTACCTGGAATGAGCTGGCCTTCCAGCTATTGTGTCCCAGTCTCAGATTCCTGTGGAGGATTGCTAGGTCTGTATTATAGTGTCATAACCTATCACCAGCACATCCTTTGATAATTCATCTGTCTTTTCTGCAGAATACAATACCATTCACATGGCAAGGGTTTGTGAAGACAAAGTAGACATGTTTAACACATCTAGGGCAGCTTCTTTCCTCTCTCTGCTTAAGAGACCCTTTCTTGATCCATCACTACCAAGCATGTCACACAAGTGCACGTGTGCACAGGTACATGTATGCATGCACATGTACATGCATACATGCATGTGCTCAATTCATGCACATGCACCACACAGAGAAGCACATATGCACATGTGTACAGACAGGTGCACATGTACATTCAGTGCATACATGCACAGATATGCACAAACATATGGCCACACATATACATATGCACTTAAGCACATAGACAAGTACACCTACAAATTGACATATCTATGCATGCACAGATAGCCTTATCATACCCTTGCCTACATGTAAACTGCAGTCCACCTAGATTGTGCTGTTCAGTTCCATAAACATGTCATGCATTTTCCAATTGTATGACTTTGTAAGCATCCTTCCCTCACTAGCAAGGTATCTTTTGTTAATCAGCCTGTCAACCCCTCCTCATTTTGTATGATCCATGTCGAATGTCACATCTTTTGTGAAGCATTTCCCTAGACAAGAACTATTAGCTCCTTCCTCATTTCTCTAGAAACTGTGTGGGGGTTGAGGAGATTTGTCACATTCATCGCTGCATCCCCAGCGTATGACACAGAGTCAGACATAATTGCCGAATACTGGAAACGCAGGGGCGGAGTCTATTCTATCAGGTTCCTTGGTTTATGATCCCTTTACAGAGATTGAGGGGGAGGACATTTTCTGGGCAGAAGTGCTGCTTAGGCATCCCTGGAAGGAGGGGAGGCAGGTGCCTCGCAGGAGGCAGAGTCAAGGCCATCACAGGTGGTAGGAAACAAAAGGGAGAAACATTCTGTTCCTACAACCTGTCAGCTCAGTTGCCTGGGGCCAAGGACACAGCCTGTGAAGGAAGGGGGAAGCACAGGGAGATTGAGGAGAGGGATTCTGGGAAGTAGGAAAGGTAATAGGTGCCCTCGAAGAACAGAGAGGTAAAGAGGAGTGCTGTCTTCCAAGGTGGTGACCCAAGGGGGTGGGAATAGGGTGATAATCTATCAAGTCAAATGGGTCAGGTAGACGCATCCTCAAATGTTTACTCTCAAGACCTTATTATACTCTTAAAAATTGTTGGAGACCCTGGAGGACTTTGTGTTTCTGTGGCTTATATAAAATATATTTTTAAAAACTGTTAATTATAATGCAGCACATTAAAGATATATATGAACTAGTTAAAACAACAGAATACATCTATTGCTTGTAAATATAGTATTTTATACTTAAAATTATGTATAACATAATAAAATTGGCGAGAAAGTATGCTTTTGCAGCCTTTAGTAGATTTTATAAAGGGATCCTTGCATTGTCATCACCCAGTGACTCTTAGAAACTAAATGACATTTGATTTCTTTATTCTGGCATTCAAGGCGCCACTTTCCAGACGGTCTTTGACTCTTACCCTGTCTACATTGCCTCATCTTGTCTCTCCTCCAAATAAAACGTGGCTATGTCCCCTCTACACTGATGAAGCTCCACGACTGAGCACTCTTGTAAACAGACTGTAGCCTGTAAATCCCAGGAATTTATATCTGCTCATTGTCCCTTTGCTTTCTGGACAATGCCAATGTGTTCTGACCCAGTGTCACTTTCAAAGTCTCATCCCAGCCCAAGCTGCCTCTCTCTCTTCTTAAGTGGCACTGTAATTCCTTCAGTGGCACTGAACTTCCCATGTGTGGCATGCTGAGCACTCATTGAGGTGAGACTGTGGTAGGGCAGGGCAGAGGCTGTGCACTCTCTCCATCACCCAGTGTGAATGCATTTTTGGTTTCTTGGTTCTCCACTTGGACTTGGAGACATCTACGTACAAGAAGTGTCTGCAGAGGACTGATCACTTCATCTGGGTGGTTGGGAAAGAATCAGGATTGAGCCAGCTCTGACCTGTGATTCTTGGGACAAACAGGATTCTAGACCACAAGATGTCAGTGTTGTCTCAGCTACAGAGGAAGCAGACAGGGTCACAGGCTCACATCTTGACTTGCCTGGTGCTGGAAGTACTGACTGCTCCCAGGAATTGATAGATGTAGCTCCTTGCTGCAGGTAGGTCTGGAGGAATGTCAAGGGTATAGTGACAACAAGACTCCAGCAAAAAGAAGATACCACGTAGGGCAAGCCAGTGAGTGCTCTCAGTCTGCCTTCCACATGGTAGACAGGATAGCAAAGTTGACGCAGTTACAGGAAAACCACTTATTTTCCTGCCACACGTCTAGCTGAAAGCACTAGAGGGTCAGAGAGGGACCCTCAGTGGGCTGGGATGAAACAGATTTAAGCAAAAATGTGTGTGTCTCTGTGTAATCTTCTGTTCTGGCTTCAGTTCTATGAGCTAACAAAGTAGGGATCCACTGAGTTCACTACTAGTCTTGTCTTCTTTACAGAAGGCAAAGAAACAGATTGTTTCCTTAGAGGAGTTCAGGAGACCACTACCTGCAACCCTGACCTCCATTTGTGGAATGCATCAACAAACCCAGGAGACTTCCAGGAGCTGCAGTCTTACAGGTTGTGGAGGGCAGAGCCTTTGAGATGTTGCCTCTCGAATGAAGCATCTGAAGGGTGCTGGGTAGGAAATCACAAGGGCTCCATCCTATCTCCAGCCCAGCCCTGTGAGCCACATGTGCCTCTAAGCCTCTGATCCCCCATTCCCATCCATCTGTTTTGCTCCAAACAGCAAAGAGCTACCTCCTGCTGCAGCTTCTCCTTACTTCCCTGGTGGGTGATTAGAAGGCTTCTTCCGTACTGAATCTATTCTCATGACCTAGCTATAAAGATTTTTTTTGTGTGTTAAAAAACCCCCAGCATACACATTCTCTTTGATGTTCTGCTATTTATTAAGTAGGAGGTAAAACTGAGATTATTCCAAAACTTCAAAACGTTTTTAATATTGAATGCAAAACATAATTTCCGTAAATCTATTAATTTCCCCTGAATTGGATCTAGCAATTTATTTTTCTGGTCTGTTCATGCACCTGACCCTTTCTGATCTTTTTCTTTTTTTTAAGTCCTAGAAAACCTAGCACCTTACAGCCTCACAAATCCCAGGAATTTTGTGCAAACACTCTTGAAGATATAATCTTCATAATAAAATTCAAGTTGATTGTGTTATTTAATATTGTCTGAAGGCATCATGGATAACGTATTGATTTCTCAAAATTAAAACTAAGAACAAAAAGAAACCCACACAATTGTTTGCAGTTCACCAACTGTTAGGGAAATGCTGAAAAATGTTTCAATGCAAAATCAATGAAATTTGACCATAATGAAAAGATGAGTGAGGATCTGAAACAGCCTTTGCCTCTGAGTTATCAGTGTTACCCAGGAACACTGGAAGCAGCCATTTTACTTGACTGTAAGGTTAATGTTGGGCAGGGAAGAAGCAATGCTTTCTTGGTAGTTTCTGCCATGGGGATGGTGTTAGAGATCCAGGATTGCATTTGTTTTATGCTTTACATGTGAATGGATCTACTCCTAGGCTACTACAGCATCCCTTAGCCATTCACTCTGTTAGATTCTTCCCAGGGCTCCATGTACCCCAGTTGGCTCTCTAATAAAGCTGAGCCTCATACTTGCATGAGATCAGAATGGAAACCCTGGATATCTTAGCTCTCATGTGCTTCTTCTGTCTTTCTATGTCACTTATTCTAAGGACTGTAGTTATTTTAATATTTCCATGTATTTCCCATATCAGCCAATGAGGACAGGCTCATATTAGTGCTCTCATTTTAGAGAGGGGTCACGTGGTGGCTCAGAGGGATTAAATAACTTATTGGAGGTCACAGGATTATTCCTCCCTCAAAAGATCCAGATTAAAGGTGAGTCTTCTCACTTAGATATGATTTAATTAAGAAAAATCCCTCAGAGGTGAAGCCAACCACTGGGGCTTTAGTTAATTCTAGATATAGTCAAATTGACAACCAAGAATAACCATCACACAGGCCAAGTGTAGATCTATGGGTGCACTGTCTTAATTCACCCCTCTATCGACAAACCTGAATTTAGTATATGGGCATTTTAATAAAAAATTATTGGCAGGATGGAGGTATGGACCAGTAAGTGGTTAGGTGAATGAGTGAGTGGATGGGAGAACACATGATGACTGGGTGAATACATGGGCTGGAACATGGATAGATGGATGGTTGAATAGGTGAATATGTGAATTGCTTCAGTTTTTCCAGCAAAACCACATATACTAGAATAACATGTATCTACAGTGCTCATGACAGCAGGCAGAGCCACCACCTATACCCACCCTCTCTACCTCTCAGCAGACTCATCCCTTCCTACTTCTTTCCTTTTGATATTTATAAAAAATATGAGACAAGCTTGGAAATAAGACAAAAAGGCATTTAGTACCCTTCAATGTCAAACTAGCACACTGTCTAGTAAGCCTTCCCCCCCCCCCCAATCTGATATTATGGTAGAGATTTCTAATTTACTATTTCCTACTAATTGCTGCTAGAAGGTAAATGCCAGCCTCAAACTGCTGACAAGTTGCAGGAGTTTGTATTTGGTAGAATTTTGTAGAGCACAGAATGCTAAAGTTTCATTGTATGATAGTGGTTGGATGTCTAAAACAATTGTATGGCAGCATTCTTTCCATGACAATATGCTCTGAGCTTTTATATTCTCTTTGGGACCAGGTCATTGGGACCAGGTTTGCCATCCTGTTTGTTCCTCCTTCAGTGAGGTAAATCAATCTTTGTCATATGCTCACTGTATATTTCTGAGCCTTATGCTTTGACACTGGATTACTAACATGCCACTGCTTCACACTTCTCAAGACTGGTATTAGCTCCGTTTAAGGTGAATGTCTCTTCCCAATGCACCCTCCATTCCCAACATATAAACTCAGGCGTGTTCTCTACACAGCTGTCTTCTGTTCATTCCTGTAAGGCTGAATTAAGTGTCAGCTTGCTAGAAGATCTGTCCTGATCCATACCCCTACACAAGTGTCCATTTGCACACACAAAGATAGTCATATGATATTTATATATAGCTTCTGCTTTACATTTTTGTAATTTTTCTACTAGAAAAAATTCTAAAATTCTAGAATTTTAATTCTAGAATTTTTTTAAGAGAATGGGAAAAGACAGATCCACCAGTATATTAAAGTGCCTTTACCTGTGATAAGAGATGCCCAACCCTTCCTGTTTGCACAGAAAACTCCTTATTTCTTCCCCGAAAACACTCTCTCCTCAGAATCCAACTGCTGAGACTCTGAAGGATGAGGCAGTTGGTCCTTTTCTTAAAGAGATGATCAAGCAGAGTGGTCTCAGGCACAGCCTCTAGAGCCTTACACTCATGTTCAGATCAGAGCTCTACTGCTTTCTGCTCATTCTAGTCCTGTGACCTCTAATATGTTACTTAATCTCTCTGAGCTGCTACCATATGACCCCCTCTAAAATGAGAGTACTAATGCCTTTCCTCATTGACTGATACAGAAAACACACAGAAATATTAAAATAACTACAGTCCTTAGAAGAGTAAGTGACAGACAAAGATTGATACAGCATGTGAGATCGTGACTCCCACCTTTAATCGGGACAACACTTTCTGCTGTGAGCCTACATAAAGGACATAGAAGAAACCTTTTGCTCTGTGCCTATTTGCTCTTACTCTTCTTGGCAAGTCCATTCTTTCACTGGCATTCTGTGGGGCAGTACCATGCTACCTGACTGTTAGCATTCTGTCTAAGCTCCTCCCCAGTTACCTGGCAACAGCCAGGTGGGTCTGACCCACTATAAAAGGGGCTACTTGCCCCC
>JADRCC010284885.1:0-17435 GCA_019843855.1 Hylomyscus alleni | reverse complement strand
TTTTTTTTTTTTTATAGAATTAAGCTCTGTGATATTAAGAGGGCCAATCTTCAGCTTCCTTCAGGCTATGAAAGGTAAGAGCTCTAAAGCTATCGATGCTTTTCTTCACTGTGTCCAACAACCCTCTTTACAAGAGGCAAGTAAAAGAAAAAAGTCAGCACACTGAAAAGGGCAGTTTCTGGTACTTCCTCACCTTACCATATCAGTGGTCCTATGCTGTGAATCTCTGGGTATATTCCCATGAATAGAGTTCTGACTCTTTTATGGAATAATAATGAGCATGGCATGTAAGGCTACTATCTTTTTTTTTTAAGGATTTATTTTTTATTATATGTAAGTACACTGTAGCTGTCTTCAGACACACCAGAAGAGGGCGTCAGATCTCATTACAGGTGGTTGTGAGCCACCATGTGGTTAAGAGCAGTCAGTGCTCTTAACCACTGAGCCATCTCTCCAGCCCAAGGATACTGTCTTAAGTTGCCTTCAAGTACTTGTGCAAACAATTACAATTCCCGCATATACAAACTCATCTTGTCTCCTTCTCTAAGGTGTGCATGTATATGTGTGCACATTTTAATCACATTGACTACTGGTAGGTAACCTGGGAATTATAATGTGATGTGTGTTACTCAGAAAATGGAAAACAATGTGACTACCTTCTCTATGTCCCTTCATAACAAAACTCAGTGATGATTACATCAATTAAATATTGAATATTTATCCAGCATATATGGCCAGTTGAATAATGAAAGTTAAAGCATAAGTAGTAGTATATTTTTACAAAAATAATGCTAAGTTTTTTAATCCCCATCATTCTGTTTCCTGTGGGTTCCAAGGCTTCCTACTAGAAACAAAGAACTCACATCATTGCTCGCTTGCCTCTTCTCGGGACTTCTCAAAGTTTATAGCTTTAGGAAGTAATATTATGTCCCAAGTTTCAAATCCTGAAATTTTTTAATATCACTATAAAGTGACACAAGAATCTTCTTACTACCTGAGCAGTTTATGAAGTCTGTTTGATATTAAGTTCTATCTGAAAGCTGTAGAACAATCTAGCACCTCTTATATGATGACATAGGAATGAAAATACACCATACCTTTCCACAAAACAACCAGGATAAGTCCTCTCATTTAGCCATTAAGAGGAGCTCAGCATTATTTACTTAACCTTTTCCCTAGCATGAACAACATTAAAAATGCTTCACTTATGAACTTAGGAAACAAAAAATATGTTTCAACTGGAAATGCTACAGAGAACATTATGCCATAATTCAATGCAAACTAAGGGATAGCTTTTGTACAGTACAAAATATTAAACTGAACATTTCTGAAAGGTCATGTAAACACTAGGAGATAAGAAGAAAGTGAATTTGTGAAAAATGAATTCAGTGAAGATTTTTACATTAGAAGTCAAAGTTAATACAGTTTCTTACTAACAAGGTACCATCGATCACTAGAAATGAAAAGCTAACGTTAAAATAACTTGCTATGTCTTTCATGTACCTGCTTAGATTTCTCCCTTCACAAAGCAGATAAAAGGTTCCCCTTTCTCTCTGTGCTTATAATTTTCTGTTTGCCTTAAAAAAGTAATTTCTTGAAAATACACCTTCCTTGTTAATAAAAAGCCCAACAACTCAACTCCAAAAAAGTGGAATCTAAGAGCTGAAAAAGATTTAGCTTGATATTAAATTATATTTAGTTTCCATTAAAACAACTTTCAAGTTCATGACAAATATTACAGTAAATCACTTCTTCAAAAAAAGATCACGAATGTGTATTTTTATAAAAATCAAATCCCATACATTGTAAAGGTTTTGTGTATTTAAAAAAAAACAGAGAAAGACATTTCAAGTAGAAAACTAGCATAGTCTTTCTGAAGACTACATTAAAGCTCAAGAAAAGAGAAGAAAAAGAAAGAGGAAGTCTTTATGGTAATGCAAGCTAGGCAAGGAGCGTGGAACCAATCAGACTGGAATCTGAAGAACTCCAGGTCAAAAGGAGATGCAGTCAAGGACTATTTCTAAGTTAAAACTCTTCATGAGATAAATAGTTTTAAAACCCCACTATAATTAGTACAAAATAGAAAGGTCTCTTGTATTTATTTAAAATATCCACTAACTTGAAAGCACAGAAAAAGTAGTCATTTTATTGCCTAATAATCTACTCAAATATTAAAAAAAAACAAGCTCTCAAAAATATATGATAAACCTGAGTCGAAAAATGTTTAGCTGTTCTAAATTAAACCATTTGTACAAATTCAAGAAACAAAATCAAATTTACTGAGACTGACGCTATATCAAGTATGAAAACATTAAATTAACTGCTTATTTTTCTTTAGTTTCATATTCAAACAATCTACATCAATACTGTAAATCACAAAAATTATTTTATCACTGAAGCAACATATTTGGAATAATCTATTTTAACAAGTCCATTTTAAAATAACTTAAGAAATAAAAAGCATAAAGAAAAAAATCTTAATATGCAGTTTGGTAAAGTTCAAGTCAGCCTTTGAACAACACGTTTACCTATCCAGTAAAGCCTGTGTTAATGCGATGTAAGAGTTTGGCAAATTTAACTTTAATGGAGCATAAAAGTGCTTTTGCTTGAAAGTGAGATCATTTTTAAAAATTCAAGGCATGATCACTTTCTCTTTTTTCATAGAACAATCTGATACAAGCAGCAAAGCTTAAATAAACTAGAAACATTTCAAATGATCCATAAAGGATTAATAAGCACCACAGGAAGTCCTATAGGCTCAGCGTATACATTTTCCATCCACCCCCCCTTCCCAGATGGGCATGATATGAAATTCTAAACAGAAGTCAAGTTTCAAAAGTCTCTAAATGTTAAAGAGCTGTTATATTGGGGTAAAAGGTTGTAACTAAGGACTTTCTAATTTGAAATGGATCAAATTCCAGTGACATCTGGATAGAATCATGCAAACCTAGACATTCAATTTAAAAGGTCTTCTTGCTGATGGTATTAGCCAGTGGTCAGAAGCAAAACTCAGGAAAAAGGAATAGCAGCAAGCTACAGGCCACTAATATAACAAGAACAAAATGACAGCTATTATTTTGGCAGAGATAATCTATGCTGAAACACAAAACACAACTGCACACAATTTCTTTCAATACAATTTTCTTGTCTTCCCACTGACTTCTGTGATTACCACAGAAAGCAGGGTTCTAAACACATTTCTCAATTGAATCTTCAATCAATAATAGTAAAAAATTAAGATGGAAGATATGGGGAATACATTATAGCATTAGTAAATGCTCCCAAAATATGCTGAACTTACCAAGATGCACAAAAGTTGGTAAAGAGAAACCTTGGATACCTAAAATGGATCATATTTTTGTTACCCCAAAGCTCAGTAACATTGCCTGTGACCATCAATCTGAAATTCTTTTCATTCTTCGAGTAGACAATCTTACTTCTTAATCTTTATATCTATTATTTGAGAATAAACATATCTCATAGAATTCCATTTTAATATAACCTGTAAACAATTTTATTTTCTATAGGATGCAATGGCAGCTTTCCCTTACCTATAGACAAATTAACAATTCAGCAGTAGGTTCAAAATGGAAGTCAGTTAGAATATGCTTTTTTAGTGAGCATCCTGGTTTATTCGTGAAGCACTCAGAGAGAGGGAAAAATACTCCTTACATTTTATATATACTCTAGAATATGTATTATTCTGAAATTGGCATTTTATTAGTTAACTGACAGCAACCGATTATTCTTGCTTTGACAATGAGATTTACTTTTTAAAGATAAAATGTAAATAAGCAAGAAAAGTGATATTTAAAAATATCAATGAATACTAGGACTAGTATAAGAAAAAATATTTAAACAGATAAAAGAATTTGTTTCAAGCACTGTCTTAAGGTTGGAACACAACTGTCAACCGCTGATGTTCTGATATGCTCAGCTCTCTCTGAGAATAGAGAGGGCCCTTTCTAAGACTTAGGCTATTTTGTTGCTAATTCACACCATTTATAGCAAATGGGTAAAAGAAAAGAAGCAGAATCAATTCAGACATCCACAGTCACAAATTCAATCAACAATTGAATACCTCTTTTGTTCTTTTAACTTTCTATAAAAGGATAGACCAAGATGCAAAATGCCACTTCTTTATGGAACAAGTTCTTTTTTTCTTAAAAAAAAAAACCACATGCACCCACACCTGCACCCACACCCACACACCCACACACCCCCACACACATGGGCTTTGAATCAGAAAGGACCCAAATTACACTTCAGCTGTTCAAATTATCTTTCCAACATCAACTGATTTTCTTCTTATAAGGTTAAATTCCTTATTTCTGAGGCACCACCTTAAAGGGTACTGCAAGAGTTAAATGGCACTGTGTATATATAAGTGTTAACAAAGTATTTGAATGATGGCTTAAAAATATTTATTTTTTCTTTCTTCTGCTCTCCAGAATTCTTCAATATTATAGTGAATAAATGATTTGCCAAATAAAACAACATACTTTGAAAGACTATATTAAAGAAATAGAGAAAAACATTATATATAGTCAAACTTCTGAAGAAATTCAGGACACAAAATAATGTTCTATAAGTATGATGTCTATAAAAAGCTTTCTAGAGATTGGCCTGGAATTTACTATATGGCCCAGTCTGGCTTCCAATCCATGTCAGCTTTCCTGTCTCAGCCTTCTGAATGTAGGGTTATAGATGTGGGCCACCATGCTGGGAAGGCCTTGGGTCATTAAGGCTGAGGATAATTTAAAGAGATGGCAAGCAGACAAGGATAATTCTGGCAGTCAAAAGAATATAAGGTTGGATGAAAGGTACAGTTATTTGACAGTGTTCCAAAGGAAAGTGTGTGAGGAGAGGAGATGGGTAAGTCAGTGTCTCAGAGCCATAATAAAGACTTGTGCTACAGTTCTACATAGAAATAATTAAATTACCACAGCTCTTACGAGGATGCACGAAGATTGCAGCATATTCTCAAAGTGCTATATCAAAAAGGATAGGATACTACCTAGGGATCTAAGGTCAAATATTATGCAAGTCAGTTTAATTTATATCCAGCATATTCTAACCCACAACGGGCAGCCATAACTGAAACAAAATCCTGGGAAAAAATTGACATGTGCTACCTTTGTTTAAAAGCATAAAGGAAAAAATACACAATTGTAACAGTCAACAGAGGTGTGCAGCAGGAATTGGAGCCTAGAACAGAGAGAATATGTTTAGATTAGATACAGAGAATAACTTCTGAATGTGGAAGATGAGAAGACAGACTAGGAAGAGATTGCCAGTAGTAACATTAATGCAAAATATTCAAAGATTTCCAAAGCACACTGGCAGCAAGATAGGTTTCTCTAGATACAGTGTTTTTGCATGGGTGAACTACAGATGACATGTTAGTTTACAATTTATGACTTTTGGATTAAAGCTGGGAAGAGGGTGTCCTCCAGACACAGAGAGCCATTAATGATAGCACAGTTACAAACTGAATGGTGATCAAGAGTTACTAAACTAAGATAAAGCTCTGCAAATACTCCCTCAATTATTTCGCCCCTTGGACATTTTGATAGGAAACTATTCATGGATATTATTCTTTTTCCAACATTCATTTTATAGAATATCAAGATACAATCAAATGTTGACTTACTCTGGTAAATAGGAGGGGCCCTGCTTTGATTTCCTTCCTTTCTCAGCACCTTGGTTTTGTGTTTTAGAATGCTGGCTAGGTTTTGAAAAGAGGGTGTAGGATGGGAGGGGTGCTCTTCCCTTCAGTGAAGACAAAAGATAGCAGCTCCTTCATTCTTCTGTGTGAGTAGGTTACCTCCCTTAATTCTCTCACCATCACATTACTGGGATTTTCAATAGAGGTCTGAAAAATGTATTACATTTTACCTGTTATTTCAAAAAGAATTAGTAAGCAATTAGAGGGAAAGGAGAAAAGTAGGGCAAAAATGTTTCTGTTTTTTCAGACCGGCTAACATTTTGAGAGTTTAAAATGACTAGAAAGGCAAACTGTTAGGTATTCAGAAGGAAAATGTGAATGTTTTCCCAAAGGCATTATTAACAATTAATAATCATTACACTGGTGCCTTGTTTACCTGACCTTGTGTAAATTCAGCAGCCTGGTAATTAGACCCAGATTTTGCACATTTGTATATTTCCATGCATAGATTTGACTCATTCATTCATCCATTAAAATTTGCTTGACAGACGTAGATGAATAATCAAGCTACAATTTGTATTTACTGGATTATAGAAAATTGCCCAAACTGTTAAGTTCAAGGAAAGCGCATTCTTGCCTCTCTCTTATGACTGATGTAAAAGCAATTACATATCACAGGATTGCCCCAAAGCTCTCAGAAGTGGCACTGCTTTTGCAATCTGGGGTTTTTAACATTCTTTCCCTAAATGTAGAGACTGTGTAAGGATTAACTCTAACAGAGGGAAGGAAGTAACCCTGTGCACATGTAAGTTACTTAACTCACTTCACTGCTGTTTTAAAGTAAAAGTCCTGACAACATTCAGAATGAGCGACAATGTGTCCTAAAAGGACAAAGGAAGAGCTAGTGAAAGCTTTGAACAGAAAGAAGGCAATGTCTGGAGAGTTTCATGACCCTCTTCCCCAACTCTCCCTAGCAAAGCAGCAACAACCTGATCAGCCCTCTCCCTAACTTGATCAATGAGGAATAAAGACACTGTATGATTCTATGATTAATGTATTTTCATTTAAAAGAGAACAAGTATCTCAAAAAAAAAATCTCATGTTCAGTGCCAGCCAAACATACTGTCATGTGTAACTGCATTTTCCTGTGCTGTATTTATTTAATTTCAGTCCCTAACAACCATCGTCCAAGGTGAAGTACTTCTTTTAAACAGCAGAAAATACATACAATAGATCTTTTTCTTCAACCACTGCTTGTTTTGATTATCTACTTTAGAAGAAAAGTAATTATTCCTGACTTTTAAAAAAAACTGTATACCACCTAACAATAATAAACTGTTTTAAAGCTCATAGAGCTTAGTCCAAATTTTAAATATATTATATGTAAATAAACACATACATATGTTTTACACATTCTTTCTTAGGGAAAGTTGGCTACACAATTTCTTAAAAGCTCACAAAGATTGCTTAGAACTATTTTACAAATATATTAACATTTATAAAATTCAAAATTTGGCTTCAAGCATATTCTTTATTAGATAAGCAATTGAATAAAATAGATGTCATATATAGAAGCTAAAAAAGCAGAAAGGGTCCCCAGACTTCCAAAATATACATCTGGATAATTTTAGCGTTACCAAATTCTAACTTTTCCCACAAATATCCCATCCTTTTCTGCTATAAAACAAATGCCAAGTCATGATGTAGATCAGACATTAACATCTGTGAGGATGGCCTGAAATCATCTGATAAGATTATCAAAGAACCAAATTAAACTTTTGGTTTTCAAAATGAATTGTTCTTTACAGTCCACAAGTTTGCAAATATAGACACAGGAATTCAGATGCTATTAGTGAATGCAAAGCCATGTAAAACTAAGTCTGCTGAGTCACTGTCCTTGAGTTTTGGGCACTTTAACAGGCATTTAATTCAAAAGACAAAGCTTTCTCTAGTGTGTGACTTAGATAGTTTATCTGTTTGCTAGTCTTTTGTTAAGAAGTTATGTCCTACACACTGTACTTCACTCTACCTGATTAAGGGAGGACAGTACAGATGTTTAATCAACTAAAGTGATAGTCCAATAAAGTCATCGAAACTCATGTCCTTTGTTCTAGCCTTCCTGTAGTTGCTTCAAAGCTGCACAAGACTACTTATAGGGAGTCCTTAGCTGTTGAACCATCTACCAGTCTATTAGGTGCATTGCAGTCACTAGTTAAGTATGGAAGAGAAGAGGTTCTAACTGCTAAGAAAACTGAGATGAGATAAAGTTTCTCAAGGATTCTTTTGTAAGTCTGAATTTGACATTCTATCATAAGCCACGTTGGTACTTATACTGATTTCTCTTAACCTGTTACCAGTTCCATTGATCATGTGATCAATAAACAACTGATGGGAGGAAAAGTTCATCACTTTTTTTTTTCTGGAAGAGTGTATTTTGTGCATGCTAAGGTCAGGAAAGAAAAGACATAAAAACAGACAAACATACCTACAGATAGCATGATGCTAAGGCTTTCTCAAAATATTTTGGCTATTTAGATATGATACCAACAAGAAAAAGATACAGCTGCTAGCTAAGAGAAACTACATAAACAGGACTCTGAGAAAGCTTTGCTGCTGTTAAGAAGTCAGATTCCTACTCATTGCTCAGGGTACACAAAGCATCCTACTAAACGGGAAGATCTCAAATAAAAAAGATCTTCCAAGTAGCAAGCAAGAAACACAAATTAAAAATTGAATGTGCCGGGCGGTGGTGGCGCACGCCTATAATCCCAGCACTTGGGAGGCAGAGACAGGCAGATTTCTGAGTTTGAGGCCAGCCTGGTCTACAGAGTGAGTTCCAGGACAGCCAGAGGTACACAGAGAAACCCTGTCTCGAAAAAAAAAAAAATTGAATGTGAGGGAGAAAACACGAGAAAAGAAAGCAAAAGGAGATGCTGCTACCACCACCACCACCACCTGAGCTGTACCAGAGCCACGAGGAAGACTTCTCCCCTCACCAGCCATTGCAAATCAGGTTTGTTCCAAAAATTTGTTAAAACATAGTGGATTACAACTAAGTTCTGGGTGTGCAGAGACACACCTCACCCAAGGATATTAAAAATCATACTGGAAACAGGCATTTAAATGGCACCCAGACAAAAATCTTGAAAATAAAGAAACAGCAGAAATTTAAACAAATAGCTGAGGTATACAAAGTGTTAGAGGATAAAAGTGGGTAATCTACGACAAATACAGCAAAGAAAGAGGTGGTGGTGGTGGTGGTGGTGGTGGTGGTGGTGGTGGTGGTGGTGGTGGTGGTGGTGAAGGTGGAAGTCATTTTGACAGTCCATTTGAGTTTGGCCTCACATTCCAGAGCCCAGATGATGTCTTCAGGAAATTTTTTTGTGGTAATTTTCATTTGACTTCATTGAAGACCCATTTGATGACTTTTTTTGGGAACCAATGATGTCTCCGAGGAACTAGAAGCTGAAGTGCTGCTGTCTTGGTTTTTCTCTTCCTTCAGTGGCTTCCTGCTTTTAACACAGGCTTCATTTCATTTGGGTCACTAGGTCCTGGGGGTCTCATGTCATTCTCTTCAGGGTCATGTGGCAGGAGTGGAATGGGCAACTTTAAATCAGGATCAACTTCAACTAAGACAGTCAATGGCAAAAAAAATCACTACAAAAAGACTTGTGGAGAACATTCAAGAAAGAGTAGAAGTTGAAGACGGCCAGTTAAAGTCCTTGTAAATGGTAAGGAGTGTCTGCTATGTTAGGATAACAAGTAACTCAATGCACACATTTTACAGAAAAGTTTAACCATAACAAGTACCATTTGATGAATAAGAACTTTTTTTTTGAAGATTCCAAAGGAACTCAACTTTCTTATAACTATAACTAATCAAAAGTATTTAGTTATAAAACAGCTCATTGGAGCCCCTATTTCTCATAGACTTTTGAATTTGTTGTTGGGACTACAAAATAAGACCATTTTTTTGTGTCTTTAAAATTGTTGTAACCTCTGTATGTACTTTGCTTTAAACAAAAGAAAACACAACCCGAGGTGAGCCGTGACTCTTGAGTAGTGCTAGGACAAGGTTACTTTTTAACACCAGCATGGATCTGCTTCCACTTGTGTTAAAATGTGAGTAGTGTCAACCTGTGATGTTAACATTGCCAGCTGAATCATCTAGAGAAATATTTCTATTTTATTTTCAGTATTTAGTAAGGAAAGCTGTTACTGCATCAATGGTAATTCACTTCTGGTTAGTGTAAATTAAGGATGTTTCCTAGTTATACATGGATGCTGGCAACCTTATCAGTTTTACTACTGTTTAAGGGTATAATGTTAAGCTTAGGTTTAAAATAAAGCTGGTAATTTGGGGCTTTGTCACTTGCTTAATAAAAAAGGAATTAAATGTGAATGTGTTTGATGCATTCTTTCATGGAAAAAAACGAAGGTGAAAAAATAAAACATGCACTATTTATGTATGCAAGGAAAAAAGTGAGTTTAGCCTGGCAGTGGTGGCTAACACTTGGGAGGAAGAGGGAGGTGGATTTCTGAGTTCGAGGCCAGCCTGGTCTACAGAGTGAGTTCAGGACAGCCAGGGCTATACAGAGAAACCCTGTCTCGAAAAAACAACAACAACAACAAAGAAAAGAAAAGAAAAGAAAAGAAAAGAAAAGAAAAGAAAAGAAAAGAAAAGAAAAGAAAAGAAAAGAAAAGAAAGAGTTTAACTTACTAGAGATTCTTAAAGTGACTGATATTGAAAAATAGCAAAAGAGATTAAAGATGACATCCTAGGACAAACGCACTGTCCAGTGGCTGTAGAGTTGTTAATATCTCCTCCCGCTGAATATAAAGGCTACATCCATAGATTTTGTGAAAGTTCCAAAAATTACTCCCTTGTTCAAATATTTAAGTCATGTGCCTTCCACATCCCTGATACTATACTTTTAAGAGCTAACATGAAGCTAAACACAACCCTATGTGGTTTAGGCCAGCCTTTAAGTAAAAGAGGCAATAACTCAGTAATAGGAGCCATCACATATGTGTGTGGTGCCTTAGGAGAATCTAACAGAGGTTATAACATATTTTACCTGATCTTCCTGAGGAAAACTTTCCAGAAGAGCTGCTGAAGAGGGACAGAGGATTTTGCCAAGTAGGCATTGCTGTGGTGTGGGATGTGGTTTTAGGCGTGAAGATACAGGTGAAGAAGCTATATAGTAAAGTGTGTATGATTTTTCAGGAACAAGCTTTCTTACAGTATAGAGGAGATAGTCTAGATGGAAAGGTAGAGAAGTTGGCTCATGATCTAAGGTTATGCTATAGAATTTAAATCTTAGTATATAAGAAATGAGCAAGAACAGGCAGCATTTAAAGCAGGAAACAGTAAGGGAAATGAACCAATTGGGGGAACTGAAGACAGAGAGAGAGAGGCCATGAGTCAAACTGAAGTTTTAGAAACCAAGAGGAAAATAGGAAATAAAACCATAATATAACCTCATAATTCCCAATGTAAAAATCTGTTATCAAAGTTGGAAAATATTGGATGGTATTAGTACACCTATCTTACAAGAATCTTGTAATTAGGAAGTGTATAAAATATTCTGAAAACTGTTTTCATATGTAGTGTTCAATATACAATGTTTATGAACATAATGGAATATCCCTTCTTCTTAAAATAATTTTTCTCTTGCTCAAAGATAACCACAGGAGGAAACACTAACAACATTTAGGCAGGAGAATTCAGACAGCCTTTCACAAATCCTGCCAGCCCCTAGAGATAGATTTATAAGATTTTCAAAGTTCTCATAGGAACCCTGAAGGAAATCAAAACATTTCAAAAGATGTAAAATCATATTTTTTCATTCAAGTTCCTATATACTGGAGAAGCTTCAAAGTCTTGTTATTATGTGATTCCTAAGAGAAAACACTGAAAAATACAAAATCCAGTCTCCAAACTGCCCTTTCTATATACAAATACTCCTCACTTAAATTTATAAATCATAACAGAAAAGAGACAAGATTGAGAAATGTTAACTATCTGTTATTTGTAAAGTATCAGCAACATACTAGAAGACTCAATAAGGATGGTAAAGTCCCATTAAAAATGTGTAATTGGAATTTTGCTTTTATATAATTATTTCTGGATATAAAACTTTATTTTGTTGTAAGTGTAAAAACTAATGTATCCTTTAATATATATAACTCATAAGAATCACATTAAAATGTTCAATGATTATTTTACATTAGATAAGAATTCCTCAACAACTGTTCTTTTGTAGGCTTTAATAATCACATGGGAGAATTTACCCCATAAATTCTAGTAACAGTCCAGATAAAGCTATATCATCAGATACTCTACAAATAAAACAAAAAGAAACAAATTACCTGCTCAGGTGGTTTGCAGCCATGGTAAGATAGATCATCTTTGTAAGCAAACAAATGATATAAAAGAAATGCTAAGGCAACTAGATGTGGGGGAGCTTCACTTGAATCCTAGCACTTGGGAAAAAAGTGGATCTCTGTGAGTTCCAAGACAGCTTGGTGAAAACCAAGCCAACCAGAGCTACAGAATGATATCGTGCCTCACAGAAAAAAGGATAGTGTGAAGAAAGACTCGACATATAGCGTAATTAAAAGTGTTCCATGTAAAGCCACGGTAATCTGAAGTAGAAACTTATGATTTCTTTGGAAAGTCAGTTGTGATGGATAGCATTCTGCTAAGGCAGACATGGAAAGGAATGTTTCACTGAAGCAGACACAGGTGAGAGGATGTTTTGCTAAAGCAAACACATGAAAGGACACATGATGCTAAGAAAGAAAGGCACAACAGACAGTGGACAGACGATGCTGGATGGTATTGGTATGCCTTGCAATTCCTTCCTGGTCATCATTTATTGTGATTTTATAGAAATAAACACACCAAAAATGCCTGGTGGTGTTCTGGTGGCTTCAGGCTGATTCGCAGAGTGATGTCAGTGGATACAGCAGATACTCACATGCTGAGGCAAGACCCGTGGGAGGACATGAGATGTTTGGGGGGATTATAAATAGGATTCAACAGTGATGACGTTTGCATAGCTAGCTTTGCAACACTTCCTGGTCTCTAGTCTTCATCTCTGACCTATTTTTTGTTGAGAGGAACAGCAGAGAACTTCTCATGGCATCCCTGCTGATCCTGGTCACTTCTGCTGACTATGCCTATTCTGTGGAGGCCTGGCTGTTTCTGCTGGGTGCTCACTGATGTTTGCAATCCCAAAATTACTAAACTGAACAGCTGGTATATTTGTGAAGTAGATCAAGCTGCCACTGCTGAGTCCTGTAAAGTAAACTGCTGAGTTTATGACAATGTAGATTGGATTTGTTCCAAAGAACACTTTCTGAACAGGTCTGCTTCCTCCATATCCTAATAACCTTTCTTTTTCCACTACCTCCAATGAGTGGTGGGCTAGAAGGGAGGTTAAAGCGTTTAATAACCATAATTAACAGTAGGATCTGAAAAAAATCAAAGCTAACAATAATCAATATTGACAAATTGATAAACACAAAGATCAGTGGGAGTGGGAAAAAAGTCTAGAAATAGTCCCATCCTAGTCTACACAAAAGATTATTGACAAGGACACAGAGGCAATTCAATAGAGGACAATCTTACAGGAAAGCAGTTGGTCTTAAGGCTCATATAAAAACTCTAGTTCAAGACAGATGTTTTATCTAGATTTTGTGTGTGTCTGTCTGTGTGTGTATGAACCTTTCAACTTTCAAGTAAAAGCACAGTGTAGAAAACAAAAATACTGATATATCAGGTACAGCATTTGCTGCCAAACCAAGAAACTCTAACCCTGAATTAAGTTCCCAGAACCCACATAAAAGTAAAAGAAAACTTACTCCAGGGAGTTCTCTTAGGATCTCTATACACAGTATGTGTATAGAGCCAGACAATAATAATGATTTAAATTTTGTTTTTTGAGACAGGGCTTCATTGTGTAGCTCTGGCTGTCCTGAAACTCATTATATAGACCAGGCTACCCTCAAACTCACAGAGATCCCCCTGCATCTGCTGCCCAAGTGCTGGTATTAAAGACATATGCCACTTTGCTAGGTAAAAATATTTTTTACAGAGACCAATGTAAGCTGCAGACTTGGGAAAAACACTTGTAAATCACATATCCAACAAAGGACTTGTATTTAGAATATATGAAAAATTCTCAAAACCCAACAATAAAAAAACAAGCAATCCAAATAAAAAATATTTGATACAGTTCACCAGAAAGAGTACACCATTTGAATGTTTGATTCCTAGTCAGTATAACAGTTTGTGAGATATGACCCTGTTGTAAGAAGGTATGTCACTGAGGGTGGACTTTGAGGTTTCAAACACCAAAGACATTCCTAATTAGTCCTCTGTCTGCCTCATACTTGTGGAATAGCTATAAGCTCTCAGCTATTGCTCTAGTGCCATGCCATGCCATGCCTGCCTGCTGCCATGCTCCCAACTATGATGGTCATGGACTCTACCCCTCTGGAACCATGAGCTTCAAAATTAAATACTTTCTTTTATAAGTGCCTTTGTCATGGCAATAGAAAAGTAACTAAGACAGCAAGCAAGTAAATGCATGAAAAGACTTCAATATCACTAGGCATCAGGGAAATTAACATTAAAAGTCACAAAGACACATCACTTCATGCCCATGGTTCAAACTAAAAAAAAAAAAAAAACAAGTACCAACAAGAATGAAAAATAAATGGAACTCTTACATACTGCTAATAGGAATATAAAATAATATCATCAATTTGAAAAATAGTTTGGTAATGCTTAAAAACTTCAAATATACAATTACTCTATGGGCCACCAATATGGCTCTTATATAATTATTCTAGAAAATTAGAACATGCTCATCCAAAAATCTCTCTACAAATGTTGACAGCACCTGATTTCATAATTGTACCCAACTGGAAACAATATAAATCATCCTTAAATGGTTCAAACAAACACACACAAACAATAAAAACCCATAATTCTTTTGTGAATACTGGTCTTTTTCATTGGGTATGCAATTGTCACTGATTTGGTGCAAAACTGGATATGTACAATAAGATGTCTGGTCTATGGGCATTAATAAAGGCAGTAGCTACAAATTATACTCTTAGCTTTTGTATTCCTTATCACCACACACTCAAAAAACCTGATACATAAGTAAGCTAGGTTCATTTAGCAATACCATACGTTCATAGAGAGCAGAATCTTATTAAGAAGCTTAACTCTACGTTTGTATCCCTTTTATTATCATATGCAAAGATACAGTAGTTGTCTCCAGGGAAAACACTTGTACAACTGTCTGAGTTGGGAACTGAGCTAACTATTTTGTTCAGAGAAATCCATTTTTACCTGAAAGAGTAACTGATGGTTATTCAGACCTAAGTACCTAGCAGACATTTCCTCAAAAATGAACCGAGTCTGTCACTTCAAGAAAAATCAACTGATAGTATTTGTTAAATCCCAGTGTTCAATGCATTTTCATTGGCATATTAATATAGTGCCCTAATATTTAAAAGCTTTATAATTAGGCTGATTAAAATATCTGATTTTTAAAAACTGCATTGTAATATGTACTATCGCTTGGAAAACAAGTATAAGCCACATAATCAATCTTCTAAATAATATTCCATATTACAAAATCGTGCATAGATAAATGATCCACTCAAGGTTTAAGACAGAGTAACACATTTAAATCTACTATAACACAAAAAGACAAAAGACATTATTTAATACCCAGTGTAAAGAGTAACCTTTAAGAAACTACCTTGGCCAAGGGACTAGCTCAGTAAGTAAAGAAGCATTAACTGTGTATGTAGAAATATACACATTTGATCCCCAGCATCCATGTAAAAAAGTTGAGCAGAGTGGCATGTGTTCCTGCAATCCTAGCAGTAGGGAGGTGAACATAGAAGGATCCCTGGGGCTTGCTGGCCAGCCAGTCTAGCTAAACCAGTGAGCTCCAGCTTCACTGAGAGACTCTGTTCTCTAGAAAATAAGGTAAAGAAGCTAATAAAGAAAATAAACCCAACACTGACTACACAGTGCATTGGCACACATGTGCATGTGCACCTATGTGTACAAGTACATATCTATATGAACACATATACATACCCACCACAAAACACTTAAAAAAAACTACTTTGGTATAAGATTTGGTGTAGTGACTCCTCCCCTAAAATGATGCCTGTCGTTAACAGAAAAGATAAGTAAACCATCCTCCTTCTTTCCCCAATGACATTCCTGTGTAAAACAAAACTTTCTTTACAAACCAATAGCAAATCACAATATATGAAATGCTGAAGAAGGTATGAGATTTCAGCTATCTTGAAAGACAGATAAGAAATAAATTTTAAAAAAAATATAAAACAATACATCTATCTTTATTAGATTATTTATGAAGTTTTTTTTTTTCACAAAATGGGTTCTTTTAGAAATAGTGTTCCATTATGTAGCACGGGCTGGCCTGGAACTTACACTATAGATACCAGACTTGCCTTAATCTCACAGAGATATGCCTGCCTCTGCCTCCCATGTGCTAGGATAAAAACCAAATGCTACCAACAGCCACTTAAAAATTATTATATTTTTATTTAATATACTTGTTATTCATAAATGGATTAATACTTTAGTGCCTTGGTTTTAATTTTTAAAATATGAATTCATATTACAAAACTCATTGGAACTGGGCGGTGGTGGCACATGCCTTTAGTCCCAGCACTTGAGAAGCAGAGGCAGGCCAATTTCTGAGTTCGAGGCCAGCCATGTCTATAGAGTGAGTTCCAGGGCAGCCAGGGCTACACAGAGAAACCTTGTCTCGAAAAAACCAAACAAACAAAAAAAAAAAAAAAAAGAAAGAAAGAAAAAGAGAAAGAAAAAAAACAAACCATCTCATTGGCATATTTAGTATTTTAAGAAAATACTAAGGTCCTAAAGATGAAAAAGTTTAAGAACTATTGAGCTACACTACAAAAAGAAAATTGTTTTATTAGAAAGTCTTCATTGAGTCTTTCTAAAGCAGTGGTTCTCAAGCTTCCTAATACTGAGAGCCTTTAATACAGTTCCTCATGCTGCTATAGTTATGAATTGCAATGTCAATATCTGTTTTCTGATGGTCTTAGGCAATCCCTGTGAAAGAAAGGTACTTTGACAACCTACCTCACCCCTGTTGTGAACTGCTGTTCCACAGATCTGGAACATCACTACATCACTAAATGGAAAGGTGGAGTTGAAGATCAACTGTAGTCTGTATAGTCTCTAAATCCTTAAATATACACAGAAACATAAATCTTGAGCAGTGTTTTATTTAGTCCTGGATCCTAAGAGTTACTAGCGAATCATCCAGGTTTTCCGCAATACCTGAAAAGCATTGTTTCTCAAACAGCCAAGAACCCTGGAGCACCTGTACTGTATGAATGAGAAGTCCTTTCAACAAGCAAGACAGATCACCATTTGGAAAATTATATTATGGCACAGAGTAAAAGCCACAGAAAATTCTGAAGGTGCTATTCAAATCACACAAGTTTTAGACCAAGAATACAAGTTACATAGTGCTTGACAAAATGGTATGTTGATAGTATAGATGTTCGTAAGGGTGTATGGTAAAGCCATTCCTGCTAAGCTTAAAACAAACCAATACTTATCCATTAAAAAAAAATAAATGCACTCAATTTCATTATATATTTTGTATATTATATACTATGTATTTTATATATATATATATATATATATATATATATATATATATAT
>JADRCC010284782.1:0-12285 GCA_019843855.1 Hylomyscus alleni | reverse complement strand
AGCATATTTAAGTTGACATTCACATCAAACTAATTATACTTGGACAGTTTAGTTGGACAACTCAGAGCAGGCATTCACTCAACATTGAATTGCCTTGGTTTTTGATTGTCCCCATAGCCATGCTGTTAAAATATTTTCTTAAAATATTCTCATATAAGACCATAAAACCACAGAAGAACATAAATACTAGTTTTAGAGTACAATGCAGTCTGACATATCCTTTTTGTTTTTCAACCTAGCTATTAAATGTCATTTTTTACTTATCTGCTATAATTCAAGTATTATATTAAGTATTATATCACTAAATCCAATCACTAAAATTTCTTGACTACATAATGAGGTTAATATTATGGCAGGCATACAGTAGGAAACTTGAGGAATAGAATATTAGGTACACATTTTCATGTTACAATGCTTAGGTAATATCTATTATTTGAGCCCTGGTATAGTCATCCTTAAAGATTATGTCCTTAACCAGTTCCATGCCATGGGTCTTATAGGTGGATAATTCTTGATTCTATATGGATTGGTGTTTTCAAAATGTTGTCTCAATGCTCTGTTAATGGTGGCCTGACAGTATTACCAGTGATGGGCTCCTTTCTAGGAGGAACCTCCCAGTCAGAAATACATTATTTGGACTTTAAGGTGGAATATGTCAAATGACAAGCATATTCATGTAAATGGAATATAACCTTCAATAATGACTCTCAGTGCTGGCTGTGTACAGTCATGTGATCAAGCTGTGTCAATTTGTACAATTTTAGAATAGTGTACACTCTTCTAGAACCTGCAAATTATTTTAGAAAAATAATCATAGTTAACAAGGATGCATCTGCTCTGCTCAGTCCACCTCCTGCATCTTTCATTGCCATCCACATTTGTATTTCAAACCAGCTTCCATCTTTCCTTGAGTTGCCCCAGCATCTCACCTATCTCTGGATCAGAACTCTCAGAGGTAGCTCCTCAGAGTTTTGAATCATTAAGTAAAATACTGTTTATAACCATGTGATCATGAACACTTTTCATCCAATCAGTAGACATTCTGTGGTTTTCCTTGTACATATTTCCAACTTTGGAGGTAGAGCTCATGGGCTCTGGTGTGAAGATGCTTATGAATAGCATTTACATGATAAGTGACTTTTTAGATCTTATAGTATGCTGTGGTATAGAATCATTGAGATATTTTATCAGTTTCAAAATATCAAAGAAGTTTAAGTTAAGAGATTCTTTTGGAGGATAAGTTTATTGTGTATGCCTCATACAAGGTCGCCTTGCATTGCATCATGGGAACAGTACAAGAACAGAAGAGCAGGCATCCAGTGTACTTTTTCAGAGCATAAGAATAGATGTCTTCAGCAGAATCTTGAAAGACTATATGGTGTTTGTGAGTTAACAATAGGCTTGACTGCTAGTAAAGGATATCATGCCAATTAAGATGTTATGCCAGGCAAGACTTATGTGCCATTGTACACACAAATCCAAGCAATAAAGTAGCGAGAGAACAGTAAGCTTTCAAATCCATTTCTTTCACAGATTTTCAAATGACAAAATGAATGTCTTATTAAGATACCCCTCATTGTTAATTCAAGTAATGATTCTAGTCTACTCTCATTCTGAACTCTAAGTTTGTTTATTAGATCACAGTTTACAGAAGTGTATTAGCAGTATATATGTATATATATATATACATACATATGTACATATATACATACATATGTACATATATACATATATATGTACATATATACATACATGTGTATATATATACATGTACACACATATATGTATATATATATATATATATATATATACACATATATGATAAAATTAACCTAAAAGCCATATTTCATTTCAATATACAAGCAGTTGGGATGGCTTCTCTCTGTGGGGTAGTTCTTTTATTTGTTTGTTTGAATGCTAGTGAATGTAGAGTGAATAATGTGTGACTTCTGCCTACATGTCACTGAAATTTATAGTGACAGGTGTTTAAAAATGTCAAGTGAAATAAATTTTATGGTAGAGATGCTTAGTGCAAAACATCCTATACAACCAGGCTTTCCAATTCAAATGGGAGGAAATTTGAGGCATATTATTCCTGAACTTGGTTTATAAATATAATATTAGCTAAATGATGAAGTGAGAAAGAATGAATGGAATAAAATATCAAAAAGAAAAATGCAACATCATAAAATTAACTTGTGAGTTCATATTATTTTATAGAAAAGTAATGGAAAATCCCTATAAGGAAATAAATAAAGGTAAAGCTGAGGAGACAAGCAGTAGCTATGTCATAGAGGGTTGTGGGAAGCCACAGCCGCACCCTAGGGGGCGCCTGGCACACTGTCCCCTCCTCAGGTCCACTTAGTGGTAAACAAGCCATATATGGCCATGGCTTTAGTCTTGGCCATTCCTGCCTTTTGTGAGCCTATCAGCAGTGCCCACATGGCGGACAGTGATTGGACAGCTGGAACCCAAGATAAGGTCTGTGGGGAAAGCTGCATCAGCAGAAGAACTGTGTAAGGAGCCTGAATAAACTGTGAAAGGAAGAGCTTGTGGTCATGTCCTTCTTGCTGGTCAAGGGAGACGCAACAACTGGTGGCCTGAACGGGGAACCTCCTAAGGACGGCTCCGAACCTTTTGCAGTCAGGGAAGCCGGCTGATAAGTCCCAGGGAAGCAGGGACCAAGAAAAATCTCCAGTAAGGAGCGAGTTAAGGTCCTGAGATAAAAGTTCGGGCTATAAGGTCTCCAGTAAGGAGTAAAGCGAAGGGTGAAAGGTCCCGAGGTAGAAAATCGGGCTATGAGGTCTCTGGTCTGGAGCAAGCTAAAAGTGAAAGTATGGGTGCTTTGGAGTCTCGCCCAAATTTTACTGCTCTTCAGGAGCTCCTTCAGTCCAAGGGGCTGAAGAAATCCACAATCGAGACTTTTATCAAGGAGGTAGATACAGCTGCACCGTGGTTTGTGGTGTCAGGGAACCTGATTATTGTGGGTTGTTTTTTGTTGTCGTTTGTTTTTGTATATTGCTGTAAGGAACAGAGGTTAGTGAAGTCAGAATGCGGAGATGAGAAGAAAGAGGAGAGCAGAGAGGATGATGAGGAACTAGAAATGCTAGTGAAAAAGATGGAGGAGGTAAAGGTTAGAAAACAGAAGGAGAAAGAGGAAGTGCCAGACCTGCCTCCTGCTTCCGTGCCACTGTCCCCACCCTATAATCCCTCGGTGAGCGGAGCATCTAGTACCTCTTTTGTCCTGAGATCTGGAGAGAGGTTAGAAGAGAACTTTGCTGCCCAGTTTTTCAGGATCCTCAAGGGCAACGATATCATGAGCCACTAGAATTCAAAACAATCAAGTCCATTGCTGAGTCGGTCAGGGCCTATGGGCTCACTGCCTCCTTTACAGTAGTTCAAGTTGAGGCCTTAAATAGACATTTCATGACTCCTAGTGATTGGGGTGGGCTTGCAAAAGCATGCCTTTACCCAGGTCAGTATCTTGATTGGAGGGCATTCCTCATAGAATTTGCTAATGAACAAGCAGCTGCTAATCAAGCAGCGGGCAATCCTGCATGGGACCGAGATATGTTGCTGGGACAAGGACGTTTTTGCCAATCAGCAGACAGGATATCCTACTCCAGTTTTTGAACAGATTAATCAGATAACCATAAAGGCGTGGAAAGCCTTGCCCAATAGAGGAGAAGTATCTGGCAATCTTACAAAGATCATTCAGGGACCAACAGAACCGCTTTCAGATTTTGTGGCCAGAATGGTAGAGGCAGCAGGAAGGATTTTTGGAGATCCTGATCAAGCAATGCTCTTAATTAAACAGCTAGTTTATGAGCAATGTACCAAGGAGTGCAGAGCTGCTACCACCCCCTATAAGAATAAAGGAATGGAAGCATGGATGAAGGTCTGTAGGGAACTTGGGGGCCCATTAACCAATGCAGGCTTGGCAGCAGCAGTTATACAAGCAGCCCACTTGAAGGAAGGAAATTGCAGGGCTTGCTTCAGATGTGGCAAGATGGGACACATTAAAAGGCAATGCCCCGAAAAAGGAAGTACAAGAGGAGGAAGTGGGCCTCAAGTTAAGCAACCAGGGCTGTGCTCAAAGTGTAGAAAGGGGAACCATTGGGCAAATGAATGTAGATCCATTGAAGACATCAATGGACATCCTATCAGTCAGTCTGTAGGAGGCACATGGCCAAAAATTGGGCAGCGGGACCACCGACCCCAGGGTCCATAAATATATGGAGCAGTAGAGAATCATGCAGTGGAGGATCAGGGAGTGGAAACACAAACCAAGAGATGGTCCACTCTGCGACATCCAAGGAGCCGCGGAGAGCCACTTCGGGCGTGGCAGGATTGGACCTCCGCGCCACCTTCATACTCGTATTAATACCCTGAATGGGGACCCAATTAATCAATACTGATTTTAAGGGTCCCCTTGAGTCAGGAACGGTGGGCCTACTAATTGGCTGATCTTCCTCAGCCCTTAGGGGACTTATAGTCCATCCTGGAATAATTGACTCTGACTATGAAGTAGTAGTAAAGGTTATGGTTTCCTCCCTAAGAGGCATTATATCCATCTCCCCTGGTGATAGAATAGCTCAACTTGTGATTTTGCCCAGCAAGCATGCCAATTATTCTGCTACATCCAAAAGAAGGGGAACACAGGGATTTGGCTCCTCAGGCATAGACTTGACCTTCTTATCCTTAGACCTGGACCAGAGGCCTTTGTTAGAACTAACCATAGACTCAAAACACATTCTGGGTCTTCTTGATACAGGCGCTGACCGAAGCATAATAACCAAGCAGGATTGGCCAAGAGGATGGCCAGTTCAGGCTTCAAGTCAAGCTTTGCAGGGGCTGGGATATACTAACACCCCTAATATAAGTGCCCATGAATTGCCTTGGTCCAATTCTGAAGGTCACAGTGGAACAATACAACCTTATGTCTTGGAGCTACCTGTGACCCTCTGGCGTAGAGACTTATTACGAGGAATGGGATTTAAATTGACCAATGAAGGCTCCTATTCATCAGTGGCACAAGCTATGATGCGAGATATGGGGTATTTCTCTTCCAAAGGCCTAGGAAAGCACCTGCAAGGGAGAAGGTCCCCGATCCCTATACATCAAAAACAAGGAAGGGAAGGTTTAGGTTTTTCCTAGAGGCCACTGAGGAAGGCATACTCATTACATGGAAGACAGAGGACCCAGTGTGAGTTCCTCAGTGGCCACTGTCCTCTGAAAAGCTTCAAGCAGCTGAGCAACTAGTACAAGAACAAATTCCCTAGGGCATATTAAATCTTCAGTATCACCTTGGAACACCCCAATATTTGTAATTAAAAAGATGTCTGGAAAATGGAGATTGCTTCATGACCTGAGAGCTATTAATAATCAAATGCAAATCATGGGTCCAGTTCAAAGAGAATTGCCCCTGTTGTCCCTAGGATTTTCCCCTCGGGGGTCCTCTCTGGTGCTTGATATTATTTTCCTGGGTTTCAGCACCACTTGTAGCATCCCCCCTTTAGCAGGAAGGACACCAACAACAGGATCCTTCTCAATCACACTTTATTAGGAGCGCCCTTATTAAAATGAGAGAGGGACCCCGATCCACGGGGCAGTCAGCTTTTAAGCTCTCCTGTATGGATGTGTCCATGCCTGATTGGCTAGCAATGTCTGCCAACATAGTCATTGGCTCAGCAGTGTCTGCTGATACCGCATCACCCTTTCGGGGAGGGTATGGTGGAATGGGCAACGTATGAGTTAAGTGCATGCATAGGTGAACGACGTGCTATGCTTGCGTGGCTGACGTTGGGTGGCGCCTAACAGCTGCAGATGAAATTTGGATTGTCTTGTGCAGATGCATGACACCTTGTTTTACAATGCCCCACATGCATAGAATATGTGCATTCCCCATCTCTTGGAGTTAATTCTCGCGGTCTCTTGCCACTTAAAATCTGGCAGATGGACATCACACATATTACAAAGTTTGAAAAGCTTAAATATGTTCATGTTTCAGTAGATACCTGTTCAGGCATAATTTTTGCTACCCCCTTGTCTGGAGAAAAAGCTCACAATGTTATTCAGCATTGCTTGGAGGCTTGGGAAAGTTGGGGAAAGCCTTGTCAGTTAAAGATGGACAATGGTCCTGCCTACACAGCACAGTCTTTTGAATCCTTCTGTAAACAGATGGATATGCAGTTGAAGCATGGATTGCCATATAACCCACAAGCTCAAGGTATTGTGGAACATGCACATAGAACTTTGAAAGAATGTTTATTTAAACAAAAAGGGGGAATAGGCCAAGGCTGTACCCCCAAAGAAAGAATAGCTTTAACCCTTTTTGTTTTAAATTTTTTGCAATTGGATCAAGACGGTCGTTCTGCAGCAGACTGACATCAGGCCCCCTGTAGTCCTATGAAGGGTTATGTGAAATGGAGAGATCTTTTGACAGGTGTTTGGCATGGCCCAGACCCGGTGTTGGCATGGGTGAGGGGATCTGTTTGTGTTTTCCCACAGAGTGCTGAGGATCCAATTTGGGTGCCAGAACATCTTGTACGTCATTGTGATCATCAGGATGAAGTCAATATACTGCCTGTGCCTCCTGGGGATCTTGATTCAGCTGACAGCAATTTAAGCGGAGCCCTGGTGGGGAATACTGTCAGTTTTTCCAAAACTAATGCCAATTCGTCATGATGCTCAAGTTTTAAGTCTTGATCTTTCCTGTTTGCCCTGGGGTTCCTGCTGATTTTAATTTGCTGTATTAGCCTCTGGTGCATCTGTAAGATGAGGTGGTCACAAAGGCGAACTAATGTTATGATAGCCCAGGTATTTGCCACAGTGGAAACTGGGTAGTCACCTCAAGTGTGGCTATCAGTGCTGAAGAATTGAAATAGCCTCTTTGAGTTTGCTTGCTTCTATTGACAGAACTTGCTATGGCCCCAACAGAATAGGGCTCAGGCAGGCTAATCGCTTAAGACAGGGGCCGTACCAATTGGAGTGGCGAGTGGCGACACCAGCTAGCACAGTTCTTAGTATGAACTTGCTGTGCATGTACTCAATGACGGGCTTTGCTGTGCATGTACTCAATGATGGGCTTGATGGCCTAGCCTAGAGAAACTTGGCCTATGCAGCTGCCATGTGTGAAGCGCTGGTTGCAACTCATACCTGCTTTAATAAAACAAAAAGGGGGAATGTGGGAAGCCACAGCCGCACCCTAGGGGGCGCCTGACACTCTGCCCCCTCCTCAGCTCCAATTAGTGGTAAACAAGCCATATATGGCCATGGCTTTAGCCTTGGCCACTCCTGCCTTTTGTGAGTCTATCAGCAGTGCCCATGTGGCGGATAGCGATTGGATAGCTGGAACCCAAGATAAGGGCTGTAGGGAAAGCTGCATCAGCAGAAGAACTGTGTAAGAAGCGTGAATAAACTGCGAAAGGAAGAGCTTGTGGTCGTGTCCTTCTTTCTGGTCAAGGGAGACACGACGGAGGGTCATAAATGATCAAACATTTTATTCTAATGGATATAGTAAAAGTTATGGATAAACTAATGTTGGGCCTTTTTATTCTTTTATAAAGCTTAATTGGTAGAAGTATTGTTGATAATTTAGAAAAGCCATAGATTTAAGTCAGAATGATCAATTAAGATAATCATTGTGAAGATGTGCTTATTTCCAGTCATGACTTGATAACTTGAATTAACACTAAAGTAAATAATGGCAAGAAAGTAGAATAAATTAGATAGAAAATAACATCCCAGAGAAATTTATAACATATGTTTGTGCGTGCATGTGTGTATGTGTGTGTGTGTGTGTGTGTGTGTGTATGAAAAAGGAGAATACAAAAAAATCTATAATTTCTTGGCTCCAGTAATGAAACAAAGTTGGCTTGGAAAGGAAATATTGAATCTAGCATTTCACTTATGTTATTTGAGATATCTGTGGAATGCCTGCATAGAGAAACAGACATATTGATTTGTCCGCCTTAGTAGAAACTCAAGTTTTATATATTAATGAAATAATTTAAGAGTTATGTAAAGGGCAGGGCAAGCTTCCAGCTAGACTTTTCCCTCACAGTGCATCAATATTTAACAGAAAAACAAGACCTTGGTTAGAACACTGATGTATACTGTAACAGAAAGAATAGAAAGAATGTAGAAGTGAACAGAATCCTAAAAGACATAAGTGATAAAACAGAAGAGAGTGATAACCACCAGAAATGGAGGTCTCATTAAAATTATTGTTTATAATGCTGACAGACCCAGAGCAATCATGGGTGAAGACACATAGAAAATTGAGCATTGAGTAATACAGAATCATATTAATAGAAATCATTAAGGATCCTTCCTAAGAGTTACAATCAAATGACAAGGCAAGAGTTAGAGTGTAGTTGTCTTTGTGATATTATAGAAAAAGACAGTCATAGTGCAGAAGTTATTCATTGGAAAGCTTATAGCAAGTCAAGGGGCATACCAGCTGAGGCAAAGTTAAAAATTAACAAATTTGTTTTTAGCGTTCCATGAATATATTTAATTCTTCAAATGTTTACAGGATATGAAATTTAAGAGGTACTAAGTCATATACCTCTTAAACTCCCTTCAATTCTAGTACTTAGTTTCCCCTCTTAAAAGTTAGCTTTGTTCCCACATTTTCCTTATGTCTTGGACAGGATTGGTATTTGCATACTTCTGCATTGGTATATGTTCATATATATTTATATTTAATATGCTAGTATATTAGAAGTGCTATTTTGAAAGCAATGAATTCTCAGTATTGTTCTACTTTTGCTTGCATGCAGCTAGCCTGTCTTTACTAAAAGCTGGATCTTCAGTCAAAACCAATAATCTAGTAATGATTTATGAATTTGTAGCCAGTCAACATTTTGTTATCATTTCTGAATTTAATTTTTCCTCTTTCTAAAAAACTACATATTTACTTTTATTTTTATCACTATCAATGATTAGTCTTTTCCTAGTGATATTTTTATTGTATATCTAAGAAGAAAATATTTGTTTTATGGTAAGTTCTTAAAGTGTTACACTGAATAACTATACTGAATCCTTAACATTCTTTATTTCTCAGCACTTGGGAGGCAGAGACAGGCAGATTTCTGAGTTAGAGTTTAGCCTGATCTACAGAGTGAGTTCCAGGACAGTCAGGACTATACAGAAAATCTCTGTCTCGAAAATCCCCCTCCCCCCAAAAAAATTCTTTATTTCTTTAGGCAAAGTTTATTGACTGCTTACTAATATCAGCTTTTTCTCATTTCATTACTTACTACCTCATCTAGTATTTCTTGACAATGTTATTTTTTGTTTCTTTTTATAAAACCATTTTGTTTTGATATTCATTTATCTATTTATTTGAATATTTTTTAAAACAAAGGTCCACTCTATAACTCAAAGTGGCCAGCAATTCACTTTGTCACCTAGACTAGTCTCAAACACACAGAAAAATTTCTTCCTCCACCTCAAAAGTTCTAGTATGATATCTTTAGATTTTGATGTCTGTCTCATCTACCAATTTTAAAGTGAAAAAATATAAATATAAAGATTTTAAACAAAATTATGCCTCAACAAAGTGAATGTTGGTTGAGACATCTAAGACATAATCATCAGCTGAGACAGAGGCAATAGTGCATAGAAAACCAAATGAATGGTGACTTTTGAGAAGATAAAATAGATTTATATAGAAATTTTCTTTTGATGTCAGAAAGAATATAACCAAGGTAAAGGTAGAGCAATTAGCCTTGGTCAGGGAAGAGAATAATGCTTTGCCTAAACAGTATAAGTAATAGTAGAAAAGATAAATATCAGGTTCAGGTGTAGACACCTTCCTACTTAATAGATTGGAATTATGTGAGTATTTTTTTGCATGCACAGGGATACACACACACACACACACACACAAACACACACACACACAGAGGGAGGGTCTCTCCATGTATCACAAACTGAAATTCCTCCTGACTCAACTTCTCAAGTGTTCCATTAGAAGTAAATACTACCATACCTGGATTCTATTTTGTGAATGTTTCAAAATTATAAATTGACAAAGGCACAAGCATATTGAGAACTTTTAAAAATATTTTTTATTAGATATTTTCTTTATTTACATTTCAAATGACATCTCCTTTCCTGGTTACCCCTCCGAAAAAATATCAAAAAACTAAACAAAAACCAAATTCTATTTCCTCCCTCTTCCCCTGTTCATCAACTCACCCTCTCCCACTTCCTGGCCCTGGCATTCCCCTACACTGGAGCATAGAATCTTCACAAGACCAAGGGCCTCTCTTCCCATTGATGACCGACTAGGACATCCTCTGCTATAGATATACTGCTGGAGCCATTAATCCCACCATTTGTGCTCTTTGATTGATGGTTTAGTCCCTGGGAGCTCTGAGGGTACTAGTTAGTTCATATTGTTGTTCATCCTAAGAGGCTGCAAACCCTTCAGCTCCTTGGGCCATTTCTCTAGCTCCCTCATATGCTCAGTCCAATTGATGGTTGTAAGTGTCTACATCTGTATTAGTCAGGCACAGTTAGAGCCTCTCAGGAGACAGCTATATCAGGCTCTTGTCAACCAGCACTTGCTGACATCCACAATAGTGTCTGGATTTGATGAGTGAATATGGACAGGAATCCCAGGTGGAGCATTCTCCAGATTGTCCTTCCTTCAGTTTCTGCTCCAGAGTTTGTCTCTGCATCTCCTTCCATAGATATTTTGTTCCCCCTTCTAAGAAGGAATGAAGCATCCACACTTTGGTCTTCCTTCTTCTTGAGTTTCTTGTGGTTTGTGGGTTGTATTTTTGGTATTCTGAGCTTCTGGGCTAATATCCACTTATCAGAGAATGAAGGCCATGTGTGTTCTTTTGTGATTGGGTTACCTCACTCAGGGTGATATTCTCCAGATCTATCCATTTCCCTAAGAATTTCATAAATTCATTGTTTTTAATGCTGAATAGTACTATTCATGCTATTTTCAAAACTGTCTATGTACCACTACTGAAAGAAATGACTAATGAAAATAATATACACAAATGGAAAGATATTTTAAAATTTGAACTTATAAATGACACAAATCATACTGAAACAAGTTATTTTTCATATTCATAAAAAGCTTAGTAAGTAGAAATGTCTGTAATTCTTTTGATGACATCATTACAAAAACTCTAAATATTATTGGACATTATATACTTTTGAATAAAAATTGTTGAAATTGAAGATTTGATAGTTTTCCCATTCAAAAGTAATCCCCTGAATTATAAGCATCATTGTTTAGGGGGAAGATAGAATATGTTCACTGAACATTAAGTGTTGATAGATACAGTAACTGTGGCATAATGCTAGTTTTTACAATTCCCCAATTTTCTGTAGCTGTGTCATAGAGATTTATACAAGATACTCAGACTTTCAAGACACTGAATTACAAGTTTGAATTTTATTGAAAGTATGATATGATCTATTTGTCATTTGAATAGATTGCAACAGAGAGTGATTTAATGAATGTGTGGTTCTTAGTTGCATAGGGGGATCATGTTATCAGAAGAAAAGCCATGTACTGGCCAAAGTTTAGTTGTCAAAAAGCTAGGTGGCCTCAAAGAAGTTGAAGTAAAACAAGTTTACCATCCATTATGTGCTAAGAAAGTTTGGATGATAAAAAGTTAATGATTTTACATTAATGTTCTGATCTAATGTACTAATCATCATGCTGATGGAAATTGAATATAAATTCAATGTTATTGAGAATTCACTAATTTGGTCCTTTGTCCATTTCACTACAACGAAGTATAAACTTCTGCTAGCAGAAAATTATAAAAAAAGGCTATAATCTGCCATATTTAAAAATTATTTTTATATGAGAAATTCGATGTACAGTGGAATACACATAAGAAATATATCTAGTTTTGAAGTATTATGGCATGAATCATGGATTGCACTTACTGATCACTTTTATTTACTCTGTGAATCATGTCCTTATCTCAAAAAGATAATCAGCTAACTAAAAATATATATACAAGTGACACATTGAAGTAAACTTAAAGATAGATTCTTCTGAGTGAGATCGAGTGACCCAGTGGAGCTAAGGAACTTTTACCTGATCTGAACACATTAAAAATCTCTAGATCCCAGCAGGGGTAAGCAAGTGGTGACTCCAAGTGGCTTTAGGCTCCAAAACCCTGAGAGTTTCTCTGGCAGCTCTATTTATACTTTTCCACTGAAACGCCCCCTTTGTAGCTACACCCTCCCAACTGAAACTGCCCACAGTTTCACCAACTGGGTTCTTCTCAGCCAGGA
>JADRCC010284613.1:0-10177 GCA_019843855.1 Hylomyscus alleni | reverse complement strand
CTGACATGATGTAATTTGTTAGAGACACTGATGTATTACAGCAGGTCCCACTCTAGTGATGGCCTGTGTGGTATACTACTGAAAATGGAAACACATCAATCTAGATTCCCATCATGTTACTTTACTGCTTAAACATCTCCCAGTGTCACTCCCTAGGCATGTTTGTAGACAGAACATCTTGTTTATTGTATGAATGCATGACCTGAAAATTTAAAAGCCTGTGGCCTATCATTTAGGCAGGAAATAGAAGGTGGGACATCTGTGAGAAGAAAGAACTTTGGGATAGAGCAAGGCAGGGAGATTTGCAGGGAAGATTAGATAAGAAGGACCTGTGGTGCCTGAGCACAGGCAACCAGCCCCCTGGCAGCATGTAGGCAGGAATAAATGGGATATTTTAAGTTAAGTCAGAGAGGAACCTAGCTATGTGGCCAAGGTATTTGTAAATGTATATTGAGTCTGAGTCTTATTTCTGGCAGCATGGGGCTGGGAGGAAGAACTAGGGCACAACTTCTACACATGTCCACTTTAGCAAGAGCTTCTAGGCCCTACCAATCAATCTTTTCCCACTTCTGCAACACCCCTTGGCTCCTCTCACTCACAGGTAACTATCATTTGTTGATATCAAGAAAATGGACATTCCCCTGAATACTTCTGCCTTCTGGCTCCAGTGTGTGGATCACTCTATGATCTTTCATTTCCTAAGAGCAGTTTAAGTGCCCCCTTTTCAAGTTCTGTTACAACTTACATCTAGCTATTTCAAGTTTTACATGGGCTCTTTACCTTCAATGCTCACTTTCCCACCAAACTCTGAGGACTAAACGTGTTGTTTGTTTTAGAGTATTCCTTGTGTAGCTATATTGTCCTGTTGGAGTGAATCTTTGCTCTTGCTTTTTTCTGTTTAATTACTCCTAGTGCTTTCTTTGACATTTGAATGTGATGATGATTATATGGCCATTATATGGCTAACACTCAAATGGTTGAATGGATGAAAGGAGAAGGAAGAGGAGGGTGCAGAGGAACTTGAAGCTGGAAAATTAAGCCTGGCAATATTTCTAAAATATTGTCTAATTTTTCTGTGATTAAATTTACTCGTGGACACTTGCAAGGAAGCCAGGAATCAAAGGACCTTTAATCAAATGGAGGGTACAGAATGTTATCAAGGGACTAACATAATCACATTTTGACTTTTACAAAATCATGCTGGCTGTAATTAGAAAAATGGATTGGAGAAGGGTAAAATTACTTGTTTTCATCTAGAGTCAATCATTAAAAAGGTTATGTTTTGTAGCATATTTTATAACTGTAAAAAAAATTTTCTCATGGGAAAATCAAGGGAAATGTCTATTTCAAAATGAAGCTTGAGATAGTGACTCAAAAGCATTGTAGTACAAAGTACGGTTTGCTAACCATCTTGACAAATGTGGTTTTATCTTTATAATGACTGTGCTAAGTAGGCCATTAAAGTGCTGTTGTCATCACTCTCTTTAGATAAGATACAGACGATCCAGGCTTAAGTAGTGTATTAAAGACTGCATGGCCCAGAAGTTCTAGTAACCTGTCTTGTGGTTTTCTGACTTCAGAGTTGGTTCTTCCCACATTAACTCATCATGATTGTCAGACTTTATGAGACACTTCAATAAACTGATTTACTAGAAAGTGTTTTATAAAGTACAGAAGGATACCCACTGTGTAGTGCAGTTATTGCTGCTAAAATCACTCTCATAATTTTTTTATTATCAGAAACAATGTTCTAAAAGTTTACAGCCTGCGAAATTATCTTAAGCAATTTGTTTACTGAACTAGTCTGCTTCATTTTACATAAAACCAACTTGAAAAGTCAACACCCTCCACCCTACTTCCATTTCAGGGGTTGTTAAATTGAGAACTAACTGGTCTAACTCATTAGGTGGTCTGTACCTACAAAAACCATATTTTCATACACTAAGCTCCAGTCATGAAGTCACCCTGAAGCTGTCTTATCTCATTACCTTGCTGATACTTGTATGCCATGTAACAATCTCCTTTGTAAAGCTCATCTCTGATACCATATCCCTAGCCCAGTCAGAGTAGCATGGTTTTCCTTTATATTAGCATATGAAAATTATGTATGCTTACTTTTTTATCTCTGTCAGTGAACTATGATTCCGTTACATGCGTGATTCTTGGGGTTGGGAAGGTAGCTTGGTCTTTAATGTCTTTGTCAGGGAAGCATGGGAGCTGCATTTGATTTTCCAGAACCCTTATAATAAATCAGCCAATCCATGGAGCCCATGCCTATCCAACCTACTGAAAGCCAATAAAAGACTCTGTGTGCGCACATGTGTGTATAGACAGATGGCTCCTAACATATTACACACAAAATTAACACAAATGCATACATGTACACATGCACACACATACACACACTCACACACAAAGACCCAACCCTTGAACACTTTAATACATATGTTATCTTCTTCATTTTAAAACTTAAACTAAAGTATATAGCATTTTGATTTAAAGTTGTTTAATGAACAAACCATAGATGGAAAAATATGTAAGATGAATGAATTGAATATGGTCCCTTTATTTTTGAGATTTTTCACATGTATACACAATGTGATATTATCATATCTATTCCATTTTGCCACTTTCCAACTCTCTCATATGATGCTTCTTCTCTCTCAACTACACATGTACATATGTGAGTAAGTGTGAGGTCTTCCAGAGGAACATGGGAAACCTACCAGTGGCCAGATCTTTCAAAAAGAATAATCATTCCTACCATGGCAATTGTCCTCTTTCAATAACTCCTCAGTAAAGGGTGGGACCCTATCTCATCAAGGCCAAACATTTCACTAGCTTGATCTTGTGTAGGTCTTGTGCAGCAGATACGATATCATGAGTGTGATAGCCACATGACATCCATAAGACAGTATTTCATAGCACTCCTCCATATCCTTCAGCTCTATCATACTTTCCATATCCTCTTCCATAATGTCCCTACAGCCTATGTAGTGTTGGAATTAATATATATGTGTATTCAGTACTAAGAACTCCATCTACTCTTTTTAGACCTTTGATCATTCATTGTTCTTTCCATTAACTGCTTCTCACTGCAAAAAGTAGTTCTCTGAGCAACTTTGAAAGCAATTCATGTCTATTGGTAGGAGGGTAAATATTTATAGGGTACTTTGATGCCACAGGCACATTTATTAAACAACAGCAAACTGCATCATCAGCAACAACAACAAAAACAATTCTAATGGAATTACCTTACATGTGTTGAAGATGTTGCTCATGAAATGGACAAGTTTGTTAACTGTACATATCAATGCAAGGCTTGAGAGACTTCCCTATAATTTATTGTTCAGTGAGGCACCAGGGTTCTCCAAAACTAAGCCTTTGATTTCATACTGGAACTACGAGGTAGGATCCTATGGCATAGGTATTATACACTTTGGCAGAAAGACAGAGCAATCAGTCTCTGACTGAGAAACTTGTTTTCTTCTGATAAGATTTCACCATGCTGAAAGATGCTATGCAGGATTCTGGAGGGGAAAAAAGACATTGATGGCAGTAGCCAGTGCTGGACACAGTATGCTACAATATCAGCCTACTGTTATAGAAAAATTAACTGCTTTCTGATTGATTTAAGCCTGTTCAGTGGGAGGGAATTACATATCTAGAACTGTTGTTAATTATGATCAAGAGTCCATGGCTGGGAATATCACAGGCCCTATAGTAGAGCCTGCTATTGTTATTTTGCTAAATAGATGTTTTGAAACTGACATAACTTTGAGATTTACTTTTCTCTTAGAGGTAGGTGGGAAATTATAATATGAAGATAAATTATCTTAACAATTTGAACTCAGGTTACTCATATTTATTTATTATTGGATAGCAATACTCTGGATATCACTGGATGGTATATCTGGAATTTGACTCCATTTTGTACTCTCTGAACAATAATAACAAAAATATTAACTGAGTCTGTATTATAATGATAGATTATAAGCAATATTACTATAACTAAACAACTTTTTAAAGAAAAGATACTTACTGTTGGAAATGATACTTTCAGTTAGTAAGTGATATCTTACTTAAGGAATATATCATTCTCTTGAATATGAGAATGATTAGTTCTGTAGAAGTAGGTACTTTATACCAAATATTTCATACAGTTTTAAACTGAAATCTCAAGTGGCCAAAGGCAATAATCAATTGTATTAGATTATTCTGCTGACACTAGTACCTTCTATGATGATATTTATTGAAAGCATACTATATATATATAGCCTATGTAATGTGCCAATCAACATCACCTTTGTAAACTGACGTTATATTTAATGTGGTTACCAAAATCATCAACTAACCTGAAGTTTCACATATTTCCATTTACTTTCTCTACCCAGAAGTACAATCATCATACCCAATGTGTTTCCAGACTGACTCTTATTCTGCTGTGACCCATACAATTACAAGTGACAGAACAAGTTGAGGGTTAAATGTTTCATTAAGCCTGGATCATCTTTCTGAATACTTGAGTGCCTGGCTGAGTAATTAAGTGTGGCTTTCATTGAAAAGTTCTATCACTCATGTTTATCTCCTTCCTGCTGGATTAAGTCATGAAAAACGAATCGCCACTGCTAGCTCATGAAGCTATTTCTGAAATGCTTACAACAGCAGATGTAGATCATAGGACAATTGATTTCACCTCTGGCAAACTGCTTGTCCAGATGCCACAGATGGCAGAATAGTATAGCAAAGATCCTCCCACACACTGTCTGAGATGGTGCTCTTCAACATATAAATCTTTGTCAAGATGTTCGTGTGTGTGTCCTCATACTGCTGTTTTAAGTGGACAGGAAGTCAATGTAGAGAAATAGTTAGCACCTTCTTACATAAATCCAAGGCAACTTGTCTCCTTGACTACAGCTCACTTTACTGACAGAAACTGTTCTAGTTGCAAATTTAGCCTGCTTTCTCTATTATGCAACCTTCTTATCTCCATTAGTATGAGCAAACATTCAAGCACTGTAATGTTTGTCTGCAAGTGGATGATATAGTGTTACCTTGCACTCTCCCATCACCTTTAGTTATTCTCATTCTAGAAGTGTGTCAGGAATTGTTCTTTAAGGGATGAGGGTTACCTTTGACTCTTGGTTTCAGAACTTCTGCTCATCATAGTAGGGAGGGCAAAGTAGAAAGTGTGGCTCACAGGAGAGAGGGTACACATGTGCTCCTGTGTAGGCTGTTTACACCTCTCTTCTTTTGTCAACAGTGTTATTTTATGCCTACCTTTTATTGGTCTGTTATCTCAAGAATTATCCCTGCTATAAAGACATCATTTGACTTTTTTGCCTCCCTTCAAGGAACTTCATCTCTCTCTTTTCAAGTCTCTTTACTTATCACATTGTGGTACCTCCTAATTTTTAGGTTGGATTTCCTTTGCTAGACTCATTGGCCTTCTTTTTTTCCGATTATCCTGTTATCTGTCAGAGTTCTAGATATGTCATAGCACTCAAAATATATTTGTTAAAAATGTATAAGTGAATAGACTACCTGCAGTGCTATTTTTTCTGCCTCAGTTTAGCTGAAGCCATTTGTACATACTCTTAAGTTCTTAACAGTTGCTAACATGCATGCATATCCACTAGTCCTTTTGAAGGAAATATCCTGAGGCGGAGTTAAGGCAGGCTCTTTTTAGAGACAAAGGTGGAATGTATTAATAAGAATAAATGATTACCTCTATCATATACCTATCTGAAGTCACTTGAACCTGATGAAGAGTATTCTGTGGTTATTCCAAGGGGTGGCCATTGCCTGCTTTTCTGTGATGAATTTCTATTACTGGCTTCAATTGCCTGAGATAGACAGTCTTAAAGTAGCAGGTTTAGCAAGTTCCAAAGAAACATGCAAACATTTTTCAGAACCATTGTCTGCTTATTATTTTATTCTGACAATTAAGCATTGAAACTTTGGTATTTACTTAGAAAATGCAACTCCAGCAAGAATAAATGGTAACATTTAGTGTATGCTTGCTAGAGCATGGCATTATGAAATTCATTGTATATGTTTCCTCAATTAACCCTGAAAAGCTATTGAAATCAATAGCTTTAGTGGGTACTATTTTACTGCACTCAGTAGTTAAAGTGATCAAATCTCAGAGCGAGTCAAATAATTTATCCAGACTGAGTAGCTAGAGCATGTTAGAGCTGACACTAGGGCCCTCACAGAAGATCCTGCTGAGGCCACTGCTTTAGTATAAACCCCTCAGATTAAATTAGCAGTCTGATCTGGTCTCTACTGATGTAAATCACAGAGACTTTTATGCCATGGTTATGATAAAGAATTATCTAGTATTTTGAATCTACTTACTAGTGTACAGTGGATATAAAATACCCACATTTCTTCCTGATTTACTTATCCTGAACATTGTGTGAAGTCTAGGTAGGTACCTCGAGAGAGAGAGAGAGCAGTTGTTCCTGAGAGTGTTGCCAGGAGGAATGGAAATGAGATCAGAGCAGTCCCCAGTGTGCTGCAATGTTCTCCCTCAGCCAAGCTGCTCACAGAGCACAGCAATGCAGACTCTCTAATACTTGCATCCAGGAAATCAGATTATTCCACCCACCCACCCATTCTAGAAGCACATGCGAGTTACTACCATGATTCAGAATTCATACAATGTATGGAAGACAAAAAAAAAATGTTTGGCTCAAGGCAGATCTGGAGTGAAAGCAAAATTCGTATTATATATATGAATTTGTTTTAAAATAATGAAGCCATAATTAATGAATCCAAAGTAAAATGAACATAAGATAAAAAGCCCATTGCTTTTTATCTTATATTCCATACCAAAGAGTACACATGCAGATAGCCATGACTCCAGATACATATGTATTAGAGGATGGCCTTATCTGACATCAGTGGGAGGGGAGGCCCTTAGTCCTGTGGAGGTTTGGTGCCCCAGCATAGGGGAATGCTAGAGAGGTGAGATGGGAGTAGATTAGTGGGTGGAGGAGCACCCTCACAGAGGCAAATGTAGAGGGTAGAGGAGGGTGGGGATGGGGGGCTGTGGAGGAGTAACTGGGAAGACTGATATCATTTGAAATGTAAACGAATAAAATGATTAACAGAAACAAAACAAAACAAAAAATGTTCATTGCTTATAATTTAATGTCGTGAATCCATTTTAATTTTAAAGTATTTCCTTTTTTTCTTTTTTGCATATACTAAACCCTACCATTAGTACTTTCCATATGATTAGTCATCATGGACATCAGCTACTAAGTTTCTTACTCATTGTCTCTGTGCCCAGGTATTTATTCAGGAGAAATACATGGAGCTGCCCATGTAAGTCCTTAGAGACTTGTATCTAAATGTTTTTTGGTGCTTCGTTTATAACAGCAATATAGGGGAACATCCAAATTGATATCAGCTGATCTTGTTGGGTAAATTTTGAACTCCTCTATACACTAAGATATTTATTGAACACCAGGAAGAATTAGGGTTTTAATACCAAGAATAGCAATTGTCAATCTCAAACTATACATAGCAAGTGAATAAAGCCAGATAAAACAAATTCTTAATTCATAATTACCTGCATGTACTTCCAATATCCCATAAAGTATGTACAAGGGCAAGGTAGTCACTTGAAGTTGAAAAAGAAACAGGGAAATAAGACTTGTAGAGGGTCAAAAGGAGAAGTTCAGGGTATGAGATATTCTCAGTAGGCTAATTAAACTGATGCCATCACAGGTTCTTCATGAGGTCAACATTTTAATTAAACTGATGCCATCACAGGTTCTTCATGAGGTCTTCATGAGGTCGACACACTTTAAATATGTGTAGTTTGCTGTAATCATGAATCGATAAAGACATGAAAACTAAATGGCCTGTTCTTTGTAAAAATCTTATTATATTGGACTATTATTTACTTAATTCTCTCTGTTATATGCCTGGATATTTTCTATATTTTTCATAATTTATTTTTAAAGAGAGTAGATGTGTTTTAATTAGTTTTAAACAGCATGGGTGTAGGAGGACAGATGCTATATTTCTTTATGTCTCCATACACCTGTAGTGCTTGTCTGAATAAATGGCTAAGGTACATACTTAAAGCTTCAGCCCTTGGATTGACCTATTTCCCCCAGCAAATATGAGAAGGCAAAAATTATAAAAACAGGATTGAAAAGGCTAAGAAAATAAGGGTGGGGGCGCTAAGGCTTTGCCAGCTGGTCTTGCTGTTGACCTGTGGTCAATTATTCTCTGTTCCTCCTTTTTCATCAGTTGTGGACTGTATATCTTAACTTTAAGTGTACAGTCTAGAAAAATATGCAATTTCGTTCCTAAGATAATTTTGGTTTATATAATTCTCTTAGTCATTTGGTGGACTAATGCTGACTCTATTGGTGCTGCTACTGTTGTAGTAGGTATAAGCGTGCGTGTGTGCGTGCGTGCGTGTGTGTGTGTGTGTGTGTGTGTGTGTGTGTGTGCTATTAAGAACTTATGAAAATTAACATTCATATCAGGGATAACCGTTTGTAAAAACATTTACTTTAGACTGTAAAACCAGTATCTATTCATTGTAGAACAGTGACAACATGAATTATGACCTTTATATAAATTTTAATAGGAAACATTAAGAAGAAAGCAAAGATTAAGCTGGGCAGTGGTGGTAGTGCACGCCTTTAATCCCAGCACTTGGGAGGCAGAGGCAGGTGGATTTCTGAGTTCAAGGCCAGCCTGATCTACAGAGTGAGTTCTAGAACAGCCCGGGCTACACAGAGAAACCCTGTCTCGATCCCTCTCCCCCACCCTCAAAAAAGAAAGAAAGCAAACACTAATGCCAGTATTTGTGGGTGGCATAGTCAAATGATTTCATTCATTATCAACTACACATCTATTTTATCGGAATCTCCATGGATGTAATTGGTGCTCACTAATGACTATTTTGTTGCTCTTTCAAAAATACTGTCACAATGATGATTCTTTCCACGTGCATCTTAGCATGCCACAAGATAAACTGTTTGACCGAGCGGTAAATATTACAATCCTAGAAGAATACTTTAAAATAACTTGTAACCAAGCATGTGTTTGTACACCTGATATCCTATTACTGGATGCTAAGATTATTTTAAAAATTATTTACTATTAGTTTTTCTTCATTCTTGGCAATTTCATCTATACAATGAAACCCTGTCTTAAAAAAAATTGAAATCTGTTTTAGCTATTGAGAAACACCGTCCACCATCACTGCAGTCACCATGCAGTTTGGTAGATAACTAACACTGATTTGTCCAGATTGATTGAAAATATGTAGCCTTTACATAATTATTTATACATATCAATAATTTTTCTATATAGATTAATATATTCAAGTAAATATTGGTTTAAAATAGTATTGAACCCTGAGATTACTTTAGGCCCATCAATTAGTTGCTGAATAGTTTAAGGTTGGCAAAAGATACTGGAGTTGTAAATTTACCAGCATGTTCTAGTTACTCTCATCATATCATAGCAAGGCAGGAGATCCAATAATCTAAGCTGATAACTTTGTACTTTGACAAGGTTCCACTTTATCTACTTTTGTACATATTAGCTCATTGAATTCTCCCTTTAGCTTTGACAAAGGAATGTTAAGCCATTCCATACATGAAGAAACTGAAGCTCAGAGTGATTGACTCATGTAAGGTCAGAGTTAGAGCCTGAGTTAGAGGTGAGAAATTACATGAAGTCTGTCTAGTAACAAAATTGATTTTCTTCCAGTGCACGCATCTCATAAAAGTCATTGGACTTTTAGTATATCTCTGATTAACCAGGAAATGTTCTTTTCCTTTAAATGAATAATATTAGGAAATTTTGACTGTTGATATTTGTCAAACAATAGTTTAAGAGACATTACATCATTTATTCCTGCAAGTTCACTGATGATATGTACTGTTGTACCTAGCACATTGGTGAGCAAACTCAAGCAGAGTGGTTAAATTGTCTGTGGAAACAGCTCACAGGAGCACATGCAGAATCCAACCCAGTTTGCTTGGAAGCCAGCACTTTCAAACATTCCACTAGATTTCCCCCCTGAGATAATTAACCATGTAACAATATTATGTAACATTAATCAGGGTAGGGGTTAAAAACAGATATTCTGGAGCCAAACTGTTTCTCTTTTGATGGAGGTTCTACCATAGACAGT
>JADRCC010284468.1:0-11670 GCA_019843855.1 Hylomyscus alleni | reverse complement strand
AATGAATGAATGAATGAATGAATGAATGCTCTGATCAATGGTGTAGCAGCCAAACCTATAACTATGACAACACCTGGAAACTTGTTAGACATGTAAATGGTTAGCTTTCATGTATTTTAACTGAATTAGAAATCACAAGATGACACCCAGAAATCTGTCTTAACAAGTCCTTCAGGTGACTTAATTGTGTATTTACATTTACACCCCTGCCTCATTTACACTTCCTTTGGCACTAATAGCGGTGTTACTTCTCTATATGAACTGCCATTGCTGGTTTTCTGCACCTAAATATTTATCTGCCTTTTAGAATGTTTTTCATATTTGTGATTAAGTATGTATATAGTTGTGCATGTGGCGTTTTTACAATGTACATGTGTATGTGTGTTTTTGGTTCTGCCTGTGTGTGCATGGAGGCAAGGAGAGGATTCTAGGTATTCTGTATTATTACTCTGTGCCTTACTCCCTTGATACAGGGTCTCTCATTGAACTTTAAAATAGGCGGGTAGCACGAGCCACAGTGATCCTCCTATCTCCATCCCCTGTCTACCAGTTATGAGGTTACAAGTGCATGTGTGGCTATACCAGGTTTGGAATTTGAACACAAGCCCTCATGCTTGGCAACAAACACTCTTACTTATTAAGCCATCCTGTAAACTGGTTTTGAAATGTTATTAAAGTTTGTTTCTTGGGTAAATCATTTATCAAATTTTGATATGCTATTTAGAATCTAACCATTATTTATTATTGGGCTAACTCAATAAATGCATTATATTTAGAAAGGAAACAGAAGAAATTAAATAATGGTGAGAGGGAAGAAAGCTGCTATTATGAGGAAACTTCAGTTTGGATAAACATGTCCAGAAAAGGCATTTCAAAATTTATCTCTTCTCAACTAAATAGTTTTAAAAACAAAGGAATCATTTTAATTAAATGAAAAAGAATTTTTAAAAAATGACTAACATCTTAAACTTCTATGTTATCTCACAAATAATATACTATATTACTTTATTTTGATTTAGGCTTGCTCAGCAGTGGTTTCTTTGTTATTTGTTTTTTAGATAAGATATAAATTATTGAACAATAAGTTGGCAAAACAAACCCAGATTTAGAGAAGCAGAGACTTTTTTTCAAAAGGATTATTACAATAGGAAAAAGGAGCATTGCACAGGGGTGGATGTGGGGATTCTGACTGAGAGAGTTACAGCCTCTCTAAGGTTTAGGCAGAATGGATTTTCCTTAATAAGAAGGAGTAAACAAAGCTAGAAAGAAGTTTCCAGAGTGGATTGTCGCTGATGGGAGATAGCAATGACTTGATAAGACAGGAGGTCAGAGAATTCACTATGAGGACAACCATACTCTGAAGGGGTCAGACTTCCAGGAACCAAGGGAGTAGAGAAGCAAAATTTAGTTAAAAAGCATTTTGTTTTGACTGATCAGTAGAAAAAAAAATGAGTAAATCATTTATGAGAAAAAGCATAAGAATCTGCAGGGCTTTTCTGCAGGCAAACAAAGGGACATAGATAAGTCTTAGCTGAATTTTATGGAAGGAAGTCGTTTGTAATAATCTATTATCTGGGACACAAGAGAATCTAGGGATTTTTTTAATCATTGCCCTTTCCTAGAATACAAAAGAGCCTTCAAAATTCAACATTACTACTTTAATATGACATTGTTTAGTATTAGCAATTAGTAGGTGACTATGCAATATCAGAAATGTAATCCTGAAATATTTTCCCATCTGATACAATCAACTTATGATATTTTAAAACTATATATTAAAACACAAGTAAAATGACACATAATTTACATGGATTGGAGAAATTTAATTTAAAACACAACCTGCCAATCCAGAAAACCTATCCACAAAGGTTGAAGGGAAACAAAAGCATCTCACTTTTGAATAGACTTAATTAAGCTAGAATGTGATGGTAACTTTCACAAAATACTACACTAAGACAAGCTGTGTAGTGTTTATGTACATCCTTTAATTCCAGCACTCCAGAGGGAGAGGAAGGCACATTGCTGTGAGTTCAAGGCCAGCCTAGTCTATAGAATGAGTTCCAGGACAACTAGGGTTACACACACTACACACACATGCACACACACATACATATACACACAGAGAGAGAAAGAGAGAGAGAGAGAGAGAGAGAGAATACAACTAAAATATTGCAAAGCAAACTCACCTTCTATTTAGTCAAAATAAATAGAACCCACTATATAAATGTTCATTTTTTAAAATTAATTTATTCTTTCATATCCTGAGTACAGTTTCCCCTCCCTTCCTCTATGCCTCAACTTTACCATTACTCTTGTCTCCTCCTTCCCCATCCATTCCTCCTCTGTTTCCCTTCAGAAAAGGGTAGGCCTTGTAGAGATCTCAACTAAAAATGGCATATCAAGTTGCAACAATATTAGGCACTTCCTTTCATATTAATGTTGCACAAGGCAACCCAGTAGGAGGAACAGGATCCCAAAAGCAGGCAAAAGCATCAGAAACAGCCCCCTTTCTCTGTTAGGAGTTCCACAAAATCACCAAGTAAACAAATATAACATACATGTACAGGACATAGGCTAGACTCATTCAGGCATCCTAATTGTCAGTTCAGTTTCAGTGAGCCCCTATGAGTCTAGGTTAGTTGGTTCCATAGGTTTTCTTGATGTGTCCTTAATCCCTCTAGCTCCTACAATCCTTCCTTCCCTTCTTTTGTAATCAGGTGGGAAGCCAATAGAGGGAGAGAGTGCTGGGAGAGACAACTTGAATTGGGGTGGGGGGGAGGACATCCGGGGCCAAAGTACATAAATGTTCTCAATAACTAGCCCCTGGGTGAAAAGACTTGACAGTACCATTGTTCACAAAGGGTCCAATCCAGTCTATATTGGTGGTGAGGGAGGTCATCTTTACTTGCAAAATAGCATAACGAATGGAAAGAGTAACTTCTCATGTCATTATAACAGGTAGTAGTTTTACAAGTTAGAGTTGATTCCTCTGCAGAACTAAGGCCATATTCTCCTGTAGAACCAGGAAACAAGAACACTCTAGCCTTTCATGAATGTTATATACAGACACATTTACTGTCCTACAATTCTCAGTATTTTACTTCTGATACTGCATATGTAGGGATTTCTCCTACACCAGGAAATGCTGTCCTATGCAGACACCAGTCATAATTATTTCTGATCAGAATATAGTTGGGGCCTGTACAGGACACATAGGCAGGGACACTTTCTGCTTAGAGTTAGTTAGAATCCTGTAAGTCTATGGTTCTACTGTAGATGGCATTTGCCAATGAGAAGCTGTCAGTCTACCTATAACATTTTTTTTAAAGACTTGGTTACTGATAGAAGTTACTAGGATCCTCTTTCAGCTTTGATAATTTGTTGGAAAAGCTCACAGGTCTCAGGGAAACATATCTTTCTCCTCTTCTTCCTCCTCCTTCTTTTCTGATGGTTTGATTATTGACCTATAAACCCAGCCATTTTTAAAAATATTTGAGGCAATATTTTGAGCTCTAGGCTGTTATCTAGGTTGATCTTGAGCTTAACTCTATAATCCTCCTACTTCAACTTCCCAAATAGCTGAGATTTTAGACTTGTATCACCAAGACTGGCTGAGAAACATTTTTATTTATCTCATGAATAATCACCAACATTTATTTTGTTATATTATGGTAAAGAATTTTCAGAAGAGTTATACAGAGTAAGTCCTGGGGTGATTTTAGGTTCAGGGGTGCCTGTCACTATATAGCCTTGAAGTATACCTCCTCCTAGCACATTGGTGTGTTCTCTAATCCAGAAATGCACTGAACTCCATCTGTTTCAGTTTTTGTAGAAGCTTCATTACATTGCATGGTTGATTAATTCACTCATCATTAGTGACCAACCCTGCTTTCATCCCTCTCTCATTTCTGGAGGTCACCGAATAGGACTGAAAGCTCCAACCTCTAATCACTGGGTTGGTTGTCCTGGCAACCAGTCCAAATTCGGAAGCACTCAGGCAACAGACAGCTCATTGATGGGCAGTAAGACTTCATTATGGAGGTTCCAAGAGTTTTAGGAGCTTTGTGCCAGGAAACATGGATGGAAGCTTAAATATATATTATTTACTATAAATCTATAGCACCATTACATTTTGAGGAAATATCTTTCATGTCTCTTAGAAAGAGATTTCCCCATCCTAGGGATAGTAAAGGCGTAATTCATTTTTAAAAGAGAAGGGGGATGCTAGAGGGGTGAGGTGGGAGTTGGTGGGGGGGTGGGGCAGCACCCTCTTGAAGGCAAAGTGGAAGGGGATAGGGTGGGAGGTTTGTGAAGGGGAGACTTACTGGAAAGGGGGATAACCTTTGAAATGTAAACAAATAAGATGATCAATAATAAAAAAGATTTAACCTATTGTTCACATAAACAGAGAATTTAATAGTGATGTAAAGCAAATTATTTTGCGTGGAGGGAAAAAAAATCTTTCTCACATTTTCAACAGAGAGAGTTGAATTTCATATTTTAAGTTTGTATTTGTCCCTGTATATGAGATTACCCTTGTGGCTATATCAACAAATTCATGTTTTGAACATTTCTAAGATATTCTGCAATAAATTTTACTGTACAAGATAAGTTTACAAATTTATAGGGAGTTCTTAAGAAATACATCCTCAGTAAATTCTAATATAAATAATAATAACAATGACAGGTAAATTGAGTAATTCTACCTCCATAGTTACTAACAACAATGGTGGTGATAATTACTGCCATTTTTGCTTACTGTATGAGGTGGCGAGTACTGAAAGAGACTCTTTACATGTGTTCTTCGATAAGGGAAGAACTACTATTGCACTTACCCAGAAGCTGTACAATAGGAATAGGTGAGCAGAAAACAATGGCTAAGTGTGAAAGCAAGGTCAAGGCCTTCTGAACCTTGCAGTTCACTTTCATAACTGTGAATTGTGCTGTGTCTTAGAGATAGCATGTGCTCAAAGGTAAAAGCAACTGTGAAAACCATTGATTTATTTTTTATCTTGTGTGTATATATGTGACTTGTGTATGCATTTGTGTGTGTGCACGTTTGTGTGTATGTTTGACAACATGCAAGTGGAGGCCATAAAATAACTTTGGTGTCAGTTTCCACCTTCCATCTTGTTTGAGTCAGGGTGTCTTTTGTGTCAGGCATTTATGTGAGACCAGAGAGTCCACATTCTTGCATAGCAAGTGTTTATATCTGCTGAACCATCTCCTCGGCCCAGGTCATCTTATTAAAATAAAAACTCAGTGGGTGAAGGTGCTTGCCACCAAGCCTAATGACTTCAGTCATTAGTTGAGAGAACTGGCAATCACAAAATGTCTTCTGATCTCCAATCATGCCATGCTACATGTTTTCTGTGCCTCAGCACACGAGCTCTATGCTTTATGCATGTATACACGTGGGCTTGCACACACACATACACAAACACATATACACACAGCTAAATGAATAAAAGTAATAAAAATTTCGGTAGCCGTAGATCTCACAAATATATAGTAGTCTGAATAAAAATGGCCTCCATGGGCTCATAGAATTGAATGCTTCTTCATTAGGGAGTGGTGATACTTGGCAGGGATGTAGGAGGTGTGGCTTGTTGGGGTAGGTGTGACCTTGTTAGAGAGAGGCTGGAGCCGGTGGTGGGCTTCATGGTTTCAAATGTTCAAGCCAGGCCAATGTTTCACTTTCCTTCTGCTACCTGCAGATATAGATGTAGACCTCCCAGCTGCTTTTCGAGCACCTCATCTGCCTGTGTGTCACCATGCTTCCTGCCAAGACGACAGTGGACTCAACGTCTGAACCGTAAGGAGGCCCTAATTAAATGCTTTCATTTATAAGAGTTTCTGTAGTTCTGATGTCTCTTCACAGCAATGGAACACTTAAGGCAGTTGCCCATGGATGATAACAGGGACACTTGATGCCCTGGCTTAGTAAGTGGCCGAGTTCTAAGTCAAGATATAGTCTTTGTGGCAATAGTAAAGGGGTCAAGGAAATCAGGGTCTGAAAAGCATTAGGAGCACTTGCTTCCTACCATTTAAATCTGTGAATATCAAGCAAGATCAGGGTCTGTATAACAAAACTCTGTCTCAGAAAACAGCCAAACAAAAAACAACAAAAGTAAAAGCAAACAAACAGCAACTATGTGTATATGTTTTATGGATTTAAGTAACATATTTTAGCTAACTCTTAATGCTACACTATCTTAGACGTCTAGACTAGAAAGTAGACTATGGAATAGATGCCTTGGGATTCACTAATAAGATCACTATGTTTGCCTCTATCCCTGTGGGTTGGAGCTCCCAGTTAAGTCAAATTGGGAAAGAAAGCAACAGTAAAGATCCTCATTGCTGGTGACCAAATGCCTACTGATAGTGACAAACTGTTGAGGAGGGTAGCTCATGGCTTTTTCTTCTGACAACATGATCAGGTGCTAATAAACAAAATTAAAGACAGCATTTCTAACCCAGTGCTATCCTACAAGAGTGTTTTAGGTTTCTGATCGAGTTTCTTTTCTCCTTCAGCAGCAATGGATTTATGGGTCCAGAGACCAAAGAGATTCATCATTAGCATTTCCTACCTCAATACTGACGAGGGATGCCATCTTTAGGAAGTTCACACTCAAGCGTCTACTTCGGAGAAATAGGTGTGTACAAGTTTGGCAGAGATAAAAAAAGTTCTCTGCTCTTTTGAGAAATAATCTGATTGTTATTTAAAAGTTTAAATATTGAGAAGCATTTAGGAATCAGTTCCCTAAGGTTTCAACTGAATTCTTACACTCATCTCAAATACCCAGCAATCATTTCCAAAATTTCCATCCTTCCTTTAGGACCTTATAGACTTTCTTTCAAATATGAATTGATTTGGAGAAAGAAGCACATATTCGTTCCTGCCTAGAACATGTCAGACCTTACTCCATAGTGAGATGAAGAGTGATAGCGTAGATTGTTGGGCTTTGGGGCATCATTCTTTCCTACTGTAGGGGAATATCCCTTCCTACTAGTATTGCTTCAAGTTGACTAGCAGGACTCCTTTTGAGTACATGCCAAGCCCACAGTAAAACAGCATATATGTGTGTATATGGATGACGTATACTCATTTTTTTTAAATTTAATTTTCATTGCTTTATGTGAGTTAAATGGGTTCAGCAATATCACTATTATCTATGTCTGTTCCTTTGAAATTTGAGGTTGATAGGATTAAAGTTTCTACATGACTTGGAGTGACTTGGATACTTTAGTAGCAGTGCTGATAGATGACTGTACCCAATGTTGATATGTAGATGATGGTGTCCACAGACTCCTTGGACCCTTTTTTCCCTTCCCTCTGTTCTTCAGAGTCCCATAGGCCAACGGAACTTTTGATGATTCTTATACCCATGACTATAAACTTTTTGTAACTTCTCCTAGGACTGAGAACATATAATGCCGTTAAATCCCTCTTAGCCATAGCAATTGCATATCCCTAGATTTGATGCTAAAGGAGCAAAATTGGAGGTAGAGTATCAGCTATACACACATAGTACATTTCAGCCTCTTCTGTTTGTACCATCAGCATCCCATTAATGGATTTGCAGGCCTGGCAAACTTTCCTCCCTTCACTAGTTGACTTATTTGCTGTGTCTAAGTGGAGTCTCTTGATTTCTCTCTGGTATTTTGGTAGGTACATATGGGTAGAGGGTTCACTGTTATTTATTCTTTGATTCTTCCTGCCCTGCCTTTCACATATGTCTCTTGAAGAGCCCTCCTAGCTCTGCTGAGTCACTTGAACAGTGGTGATGTGTGTCTTCCCCAAGCTAGTCTGGAGCAGGCTGATTCAGACCTTGCTCTGCCACAGCTGGCTAGCCCACCTAAGGTGGAGCCTTCTGACCTAGGTAAAGTCTGTTGTCCTGCCACATCTGCAGCTTCCTCAAAGGAGCCACCATCTGCTGAGCCTGTCCGCCTGAAGAGTTCCTGACAAGCAACAAGACCTGATGAGGGGACAAGATCCTGACATTGAAGGGGATGGGTCCCCTCCCTTTGTATACTCAGACTCCGAAGTAAACATTGGGCCTTGATCAGAAACTTGTCTTGGTCTCATTTTATTCTTCTCTTGCCACCAACTCCCCCCCCCCAACCCCATGTAGCCCCATCTTCCTTTTAGGAACCTGTAAGATCCAAGTAATCACGGACATCTCAGAAAAACACCAGGAGGCCAGGAATCTCCTTAATAAGATAAGCTCAGGGACTTTAGGAAGGTGGCAGAACTCTCTGAAAGAGGAAGGCTAATTAACATCCCTTAGATCACAGGGTGAGAAACTACCTGTGGGTGAGGGCACATTCCCCAGGGTGGACCTTTGCCCACCTTCAGACAAGGGAAGTCTAAAGACCAATCAGTTTAAAAAGTCACACTGTTCTACCAATCACATTGTGTCTAATGGCTGCTGCCCTGAAAATTGTATAAAAGCTCACTGAACAAGCTGTGCAGGGCCACCTCCTTTCCTGAGGGTCAGGGGCAGCCTCAGTGCACTGAAATAAAAATCCTCATGTTCTTTGCATTGATCAGGCTCCATGTGATTCACTCAGAGGGTTTCCGGTAAGCTAAGGCAGGACAGGGTCTTACAAACCCAAGTAACCCGTGGCCGCTGGTGACTACAGTGATGCCTGTGTGGTCATCTGATTACTACTTTCCAGTAATGGGTACTCACATCTAGACCAAGGGCAAGTTCTCCTGTACAACTAAAGCCACTGCTTCTCACTCAACTTTCTGAGAGTGTATAGTTAAGTCCAGTCTTTAAATCCAAACTACTTGGAGAATGAAAGATACTCAAAATGTCAATGGCGGTTATCTTTTATGGCTAGGCACATACTCATTGCAAGATTAGACAGTTAATATCTTTAGATAATGAAAATCACCCCTCTCCTAACTCTGGAGAACTGAATTGATGACCTTTTGTTGTGATGTTACACAAAGACATCATATGACACTATAGCTGAAGAGGAGAGCCCAAATATTCTTACTATAAAAATGATAAATATTTGAGCTGAAAGATATATTAATTGATCTGATTTAGTCACTCTATAATACAAACATCTTTACTGGTATCCCATATTGTCCCATACATTTGAAAATGACTTTCCAATAATAATAAAATTTAGAAAAATTCTATTAACACAAAATGTTTCAGAAAGCTCATTTGACTTGATTAAGCATCAGCAAATAATTTGTTACCACTAAGAAATCCTGTTTTGTTTTATAATCATAAAAATATATGTATGATGAACTATATTTTGCAGCAATTGTGGTTAAATCCAGGGTTCACATATCCTGGGCAAGTATATTATCAGTGAACTGTACTACTGACTATTTTATAGTCACTAAAGTGTAATTTTTTTATACAGTGGTATGAATGATCTCACAAACTTTGGTATATGAGGATTCAGTTTTTCATTATTTAGAATTTATTGTAACTTTGAAATCTAATCTTGACAGGCAGCATGGGCAATTTAATCTTAACGTTTTAGGGGAAACTTGTGGATTGTGCCTTCCCAGCAGTTTATGTGGTAATTAGAACAAATGTCTCCAGTTTCTCCGTCTCTAAAGATACTGCTGCCATTATTCTCCAAACCCATCTATTCACTGACAAGAAGATGAATTTGGTATTTTGATGCAAATGAGAATATTAAGCCTTTATGTTAGGCGCCGGCCAATGTCAGCCACACAAGCATAGCACGCCACTCACCTACGCATGCGCTTGACTATACTCTCCCCGAAAGAGTGACATGGTATCAGCAGACACTGCTGAGTCAATGACAATGTTGGCAGACATTACTAGCCAATCAGGCATGGACACATCCTCACAGGAGAGCTTAAAAGCTGACTGCCCCGTGGGTCGGGGTCTTTCTCTCAATTCAATAAGGGCGCTCCTAATAAAGTGTGATTGAGAAGGATCCTGTTGTTAGCGTCCTTCCTGTGGCAGGAGGACGTTACACCTTTATAAACAAGACCAAAAGCTTTGGTCCCTTGAAGCAGATCTCTATAGATTCCTCCTACACCCTTCCTTTTAGGGGCTGGTCGCTTCTCTAAGATTCACACTGCAGTAGGATTCGGGCTTCCTCTGCTCTTAGGCCCCTAAGACATCTATGTTCTTTCATATCTGACATGGACCCCTGTGTAGCACTTCTATTTCCAAGCCTTTGTTCCATCAAAGCTCTATTTTCTCTGTTCTCTTTCTGAATCCTATCACAGGGATCAGACACACAGAGATCCAAGGCAGAATGGGGGGTAGATTTTTACAACACCGAGAGGAAGGTAGGGCTCATTCTAGTCCTGAAAGGTGACTATGAATAGAACACACCTGTGGCTGAGAGAAAGATGGTCCAATAGTAAAATCCTTGCTTCAGAAGTATGATGCTATGAGTTTTTAGCACTCATGTTAAAAAGTCAAACATGATAGTGCTCACCCTCTTCTGACAAGTAAAGGCAGAAAATCCCTGGACTCACTGGCCAGTTAGTATTGTTGAATTGGTGAGTCCCAGGTTCAATGAGTGATCCCATCTCAAACAGTAAACAAGTAAACAGAGACATCTCAGAAAAACACCAGGAGGCTAGGAATTTCCTTAATAAGATAAGCTCAGGAACTTTAGGAAGGTAGCAGAACTCTCTGAAAGGGGAAGGCTAATTAACATCTCTCAGATTATAGGGTGAGAAACTACCTGTGGGTGGGGGCTCATTCCACAGGGTGGACCTTTGCCCACCTTCAGACAAGGGAAGTCTAAAGACCAATCAGTTTTAAAAAGTCACACTGTTCTACCAATCACATTGTGTCTAATGGCTGCTGCCCTGAAAACTGTATAAAAAGCTCACTGAACAAGCTGTGCAGGGTCACCTCCTTTCCTGAGGGTCAGGGGTGGCCTCAGTGCACTGAAATAAAAATCCTCATGTTCTTTGCATCGATCAGGCTTCATGTGATTCACTCAAGGGGTCTCCTATAAGTTAAGGCTCCTCAGGGTCTTACAAATGCACATATACAAATGATAATGCATACACATGCATATAGCTGTTTTTCTATGTATCTCTCATACATACAAACACAGATTTTCTTTGTGGTCTTCCTTAACACATGGTCTCCATTAACACGGAAACGATGCCCACATACAAAACATCATAAATGATTTCTGCAGATGAAGAGTGTTTGTAAAATAGAAATGGCCTGTGATGTTTTTCTGCTGATCCTGATTTTTCATTAATGCTCTAAATAAGGAAGAAAATAAAATGTATCTATGCTGGCTTTGCTGATGAGCCAAAACTTTCTCTGTTAGCTTTTCATCTCCCAAATCCTGGCTAGAGAGAAGAACTGTGTTTCATTCTGTTAGAAGAATCAGTTAAGAGAAGAAAGTATGGTAGCACTAATCCATTCAACACATCCTCTAACTCTTTCTGGGCTCTGGCCCTGTAAGTTGGTTCTCTTCCAGAAAACATTAGCAAAAAAGGATAACAGAGTCAGATTCCCCTTGTTACTGATTCATGTGCTGCAGAAAAGAAAGCCTGGCTCTTGCTTGGGGTACCAGCAAAATAAATACTTGAAATGGACTGGCACCCGGCCCCTGAATATTAGTAGGATAACAACAATCAGATGTTTTTAACGGACTTATTCAAAAATGAAAGTCAGATCTTGTTAA
>JADRCC010284428.1:0-12543 GCA_019843855.1 Hylomyscus alleni | reverse complement strand
CTTTTCTTATTCAACAACAGGGCTCAGCTGATTCTGTCCATTGGTTGTGTGCAAATATCTGCATCTGACTCTTTCAGCAGCTTGTTGGGTACTTCCTGTGTGTGGTCATATGAGGTCCCTTTTTGTGAATACTCCATAGCCTCAGTAATAGTGTCAGGCCTTGGGACCTCCCTTTGATATGGATTCTACTTCAGGCCTGTCACTGGACTTCTTTTCCTCAGGCTCTTCTCCATTTCCATCCCTGCAATTCTTTCACACAGGAACAATTTGGGTCAGAGTACGACTGGTATGGCAGCCCCATCCCTCATTTGATGCCCTGTCTTCCTGCTGAAGATGAGCTCTATAAGTACCCTCTCCCTACTGTCAGGCATTTCATCTGAGATTCCCCCTTTGAGTCCTGAAAGTCTCTCACCTCCCAGGTCTCTGGTGCATTCTAGAGGGTTCCCCAACCTCCTGTTTCCTGAGGTTTCCTGTTTCCATTCTTTCTGCTGACCCTCAATGCTTCAGTCCTTTTCCCTTACCCAATACCAGATCAAGTTCCTTTCTCCTTCCCTCATCCACTTTCCTTCAAGATACAGTCCACAGAACTGAAAAATGTCAAGGAGCTGAAGTGCCCAAGTGAGGATGCCTCTGCCCCACATTGGAGAGAGAAGAAAGAAATCACAAGTGAGTAGGGAGGGAGGGCCCCAAAAAATTTATTAGAATACAAACTTTAGTCTATCGATTTAGTATACAACAAGATGATGATCGAGACGATGATCATTCACAGGGTTGTCAGGAATTGGAATGGCAACCTGTGAGTATGTTTTAACTGAAGAAATTTAAGGGAAGTGTCTCTAATTTTGGAATGCATTTGCTTTTGGTAAAACAAATCCTGACTTTTTGAGCTATTAAAAATAGAAATTCTTGGGGAAATGGATGGACCTGGAGAATATCATCCTGAGTGAGGTAACCCAATCACAAAAGAACACACATGGTATGCATTGTCTGAAAAGTGGATATTAGCCTAGAAGATCGAAATACACAAAGTACAATCCATAAACCACAAGAAACTCAAAAAGAAGGAAGACCAAAATGTGGATACTCATGGAAGGATTTTCAGAGACAAACTATGGAATAGAGACTGAGGAAGGATAATCCAGAGACTGTTCCACCTGGGAATCCTTCCCATATTCAGTCATCAAATCTAGACACTATTGTGGATATCAGCAAGTGCTGGCTGACAGGAGCCTGATATAGCTGTCATCTGACAGTATCCAACTAATACAGAAGTAGAGGTTCACAGCCATCCATTGGACTGAGTACAGGGTCCCCAATGAAGGAGCTAGGGAACAGACCCAAGGAGCTGAAGGATTTTCATTCCCTTAGCATGAATAACAAAATGAACTAACTAGTACCTTCAGAGCTCCCAGGGACTAAAACTCCAACCAAAGAGTACACATGGGGGGAACTCATGGCTCCAGCAGCATGTGTATAGCAGAGGATAGCCAAGCCAGTCATCAGTGGGAGGAGAGGACCTTGGCCCTGTGAAGGTTCTATGTTCCATTGTAGGGGAACGCTAGGGTAGGAAGTGGCAGAGGGTGGGGTGGTGAGCAGGGGGAGGGGAAGGGAACAAGAGATTGTTTTAGATTTTTGGTTTTTATTTTATTTTATTTCTTATTTTATTTTATTTTTCTTTTTTCTTTTGAAGGGGAACCTGGAAAAGGAGATATTGTAAATAAAGAAAACATCTAATAAAAAAATAGAGTAATCCCCCAAGACTGGAAGGATATGGCAAAAGCAATACTAGAACCTGTAATCACATGTATAATGGTGTTCATGGTGGAGAGAAGAGTTCTTCTGCTAAATTATATTTTTCTGTATATCTTAATGAATGTATTTATTTCCTTTTTAAATACCTCTACCTGTTTGATTGTGTTTTCCTGTATTTCTTTAAGGGATTTATTCCTCTCTTCTTTAATGGCTTCTATCATCTGTACAAGATTAGGATTAAGGTAATTTTCTTGTGCTTCACTTATGTTAGGACATCCAGGGATTGCTGTGGTATGGTAGCTGTGCTCTGAAGTTGTCAGATTGCCCTAGTTTTTGTTGATTGTGTTCTTTGTAGCATCTTTAGCCATCTGCAAGGTTATAGTTCATGGATGTTCCTGTTGTAGAAGGTATTGGGAAGGAGCCTTGTCTCAATGATTTAGAGTTTCAATGATGCTATCTGATGGACATCTTTGACCTCTATAGTTCTGGATCAACGTATGTGATGAAAACAGTATGAGAGGTGGTAAGAAAATGGAGGTCAGCAGGGGATAGCAGGGAGCTCAGGGCAGCTGGGGGTGACGCACTGGACTCAGCAGAGAGGGAAGATGAGTACAGGAAAATCTAAGTTCCCTGCTTCTGATCTGAATGATAGTTCTTTTTCAGATTTTTTGTCTGCAATAATTATGTCTGATAATGTACCTGTTTTTAGAAATATATATATTTCATTCTCAAAATATATAGGAATTTATATTCTAAAAATATATAGGAATATATATAGGAATATTTATATATGAGTTATAATTCTACATATTAATATATTGCATTCTCAGGCAAGAAAAGAAAATATTAAAAATTGTAATTCATTTTTAATATTACATATTTTATTATGTATTGTAATAATTATATTTATATGCACATTCTAAATAATGTTTCATTACATATTCATGATTATATATCTTAATTATAAGTTATCTCTACCATTTCATTTTCAGTAAGGATAAATTGATATTGCATACTTTTGGGGGTTGTGACATATTTATTTTAAAGTAAGCTTAATTTTTGAAAGTATATTTAATTTAGTAACTGTGATTTTACAACATCTTAACAAGCAATTACTCTAGAATATTTAGATAAGGAGGTTATGTTTGAGAAAAGGAAACTGAATTTCAGGTAAATTTTTTTAAGTACATAATTAGTATTGGAGTTGTAACTCCTTTCTGCTACATTCATTCCTTGATTTATATATTCATTTCTTTTATTTATATATGCTCCATTCACTGAGAAATGATTTAGCACCAAACACTTTAGATCATATTCATTTGCAAATTATTTATTTGCTTGTTATAAAAACCTAAATCACCTGAGTATTTTTCTATCCTGAGAGAATAAATATGTTCTCTCCCTAAGGCATGCTATATACTTCAAGAAAATTTCAAAGGGCTGAAGTAAGAAGGAAAATACATAATTTTCACGGCTTGTCTTATGCGACTGAAGCAATCATTTTCAGTGTAAGAAGAAAATCTATTATACAATATATTTAGAAACTCAATTTTAAATTATACTACATATTTTAACATACAAGTTTTTTTTAATTTTAAAAATTCTGTAGTATTATATTATTTTTGAGATTGTACTATTATTAAATTATTTCTTTTTCCACTTTCCTCTCTACATATCCTCTCATATATCCATCTCTGTTCTCCTTCAATCTCATGACATCTTTTTTTTTACTAATCATTATTCTATACATATATATTCCTAAATATAACAAACCTGTCCATATAATATTACTTATATTTATGTTTTAACAGCTGATTATTTTGCACTGTGCAAACAAGAGAGATGGCATTTCCCAGGAAAGACCATACCAATTTAATTTGATGATAAGATTCTACTTAAAAAATTGTATAGTGCAACTGAAGCGTATGTCTCTTATGGAGACTTACTGTGTCTTATTTTGGCCATGTATTTGTTGATTGGAAATCTGTTTTTCTTCCACAAGAAAAATCAGATTACTAGAAGTAAAAATAAGGGTTATATTTCAAATTAGGAAAAACTATGAAATGCATAAAAATTTTAAAGCCTGAAAACCAATAACTGTTTTGAGCTCTCTGGAGATTTTGTTGTTAAGTGTTTTAAAGAAAATTTAACTTTATTTCTAAATGTTAAGAGTTCAATATAGAATCATTCAGTCTTTCTTGTTGAATTTTCTTATATAAATTACCTGCTTCATAAAATGAATCAGATATGTAATTCTGTGTTCATTTCAGGAGCTAATGATTCCTAAGTATTGATACATCACAAAAAATGTCCACAACAAATCCCCTGAAACTAGCACAATAGAGAAGCCTTGCAAATTGTGATATGGTCTAGTTGATTCTCAGTTCCAAATTCAATAAAAGTATGTTGAGTCATTTATTTTACAGGTTGTCACATTGACTATAAAGAAAAACACACACAAACACACACATACACACACACAAAGAAACATACACACATTCTATCAATTCTTCTAGTCTTAGGATAAAGCAGCACCTGAAGTTACTGTTTTCCTCATGTCATCTCTGTGTTTCTGGTACTGCTGCAGCAATATGTGTGTTGTGACAAGGTTGATTTATTTCATATCTTTCTTCCATACTGATCATTATATGTTAAATATATTAGATCTATATATTTTTACCTTTGTAATTTCTTTCTAGTAAAGACAAATAGATAAAATTATTATCAATCCAAATTTATATGTATGATATAGGAATGTTTGTGTAGGTAAGTATGTATCATAAAATATTTAAATGATACACATAATTTTGACTACAGGGATTCTTACCAGATACCTAAGGAGAATTAGATAATTGGTTCTGTACAATTTGGTGTTGAATGGAGTATATTGTCAAATTTCTAAAAAATCTTTGCTTTAAAACCAGAAGTGTGAGAATGTGAATTATTTGCAAGAAGAAAATATTAGCACACAATTGGTATGAATTGATCTTTAAATCCATGACTTTTAGTAACCAAAACTAAAATTTACTGAGAATTTATCCAAATGTGCTTATTACCTGATTTTAAGCAAACGTAGATAAGCAAAATATTTGTAAAATCTTTAAAACTATGAGACTGCTATATAGTATTTATAACCTCACTGAACTTTTATGAGTTACGTAAGATATGTATGTATTTGTATCTTGTTTTAACCTATTAATGCCTCAATATTATGAAATATTAGTCCTTTATTACTAAAGCATTTAGTACTAAAGATTCTTTATAAAGAATCTTTATTACTAAATAAAATATAAATTCATAATTCATATTCTCCTTATTCATTGTTTACATTATACATTGTTTTTAGCAAATCTCATAAAAACAATCTGCAATAAGTTACTGCGAAAATTGAATAAGCTACAATGTCAACAATAAGTTTAATCAATATTACTTATTTATACTTATCAATACCACACTGATATAAAAGAAACAAGTTTCCCAGCTTACCATGTCCATAAATAGTACATCTGAGATTTAAGCACAGAAATTTCATTCAAAATATAATGTTTCTAATTCCTTACAACTATCCTTTATCAGTTATGTGAAGGTTACATTTTGGAAATAGCTGTGTATTCTTCTATGTGTGTATATAAGTTAATATATGCCTCAGAAAGAGTTTGAATGGTCAACCATCTACTGTCACTTTATTCAGTTAAACCTATCTAATTTATATTATGTTCCTGATATTTTGTAGGGAATATTTACACATATATCCTAGGATTTTTTAAGTAGAACATGAGGGATGGAAAAAATGGCAATGAAAATTACTGAACTTAAATTCATTTTTAGGATGTTTGATAAACATGCTATTTTCTTATATATTTTGTATATGTTAATACATGTATTTATAAATAATTTCATTAACATATTCAAATTAAAATTGAAGCTGTTATATTTGTGTATATTTATGAAATTGTACTGTTTTCTTTACACATACCTGGTGATTTTTGGATATTTTGAATTTTAGATTTCTGAAATTATGTGTAAGAACTTAATGAATTTTTGTTGTTTAAATCCATTATTGACTCTAAAAAAAAGGAAGACTGCATATCTAAGATCATTCTTGAATACAAAAAACAAGTTTTTCCTTCTTTTAGAATCATCTAATTTCTATACAGCTTATAATTGGAAGTTTCAATGCAACAATTACTATGTGTTTCAAATTCAGTATAAATCAATAGGTCAAAGATGATTTAGCCAAGCCTAATGTAGAGAGGCTGTTCATAAATTCAAATATGTTGACTTGTGTGAAATTCTAAAGAGAAAGCAACAGCATTGTTGAAGGTCTATTTTTTTTTCTGAGACAGGGTTTCTCTGTGTAGCCCTGGCTGTCCAGGAACTCACTCTGTAGACCAGGCTGGCCTCAAACTCAGAAATCTGCCAGCCTCTGTCTCCCAAGAGCTGGGATTAAAGGCGTGCGTCACCACTGCCCAGCTGATGGTCTATTCTTCTGATTCTAGGGATTGAAACCAGGATTTGTTCACAATAGGTAAGCAGGTTACATTACCGGGGCCTCATAATGAACACTTGCTCTGACTTTCATTAAATCTGATATTTAAGTTTCAAAGACAGTAGCTTCACACCTGATCCAAGATTTTGTCAGAATTTCCTGCTACTGTATGTTTTCAGCTTATATCACAACTTTTTTTTTTAAAAAATTATTTCCATAATGATTAATACTGATTGTTACTGAAAGATAGTTAGCTTATAGTAAATTTATCAATTCCATAGAACCAGTACTAAGAGAAAAACCAAACATTATGAAAGAAATGTGTCTCATATTATATTCAAATATATGTTTTGTTGTTGTTGTATTTTCTGGACAGGATCTCTTTTTGACCCTGACAGGTTTACACATAGTTATGGAGACCAAGCTATACTCATTTAAACACACAGAGGTTGATCTTAGATTTATGATTAAAGACATGAGTCACCATGCCTGGCCAAAATATAGAATTTTTCATATGCACACATCCTAACCTTGTGAGATCTCCCATATTATAAATTAAATTAAAACAAAAATAAAGGAAAAATCATAACAGGTTAAAAAAATAGGAAAGGGACAATGTTCATTTCAAGAAAGAAAAGTGAAAAACTAAAATACATTTTAAACGATATTTGATTTCTTTAATTTTATTTTTCATTTTCAAAAGGCTCATCTGCCCCTTTATAAATTTTTCTATTCATCATAGTTCATCATGAGTGAATGAAATGAGAAATTGTCAGAAGAAAGGCAGCCCTCAGTGAGTTTGATATCTAAGAGAAATTCACTCCATGTTCTATTATCTCATATTCATTAATTGATGCTCATTCAATTTTTCTCTCTTAAACTCTAATGATCACTGTTTATATACGACTCGACACTGAGGAAACTTATTTGATAGACCCTGTGTATAACACATGATAAATATTCATGTTGATAATTGTGAACACAATGTAACATGAAAAACGTGAGAAAAATTAGCAGAGAATAATGAGCATTCTCAAGACTAAATTTGTTGATTCTAACTGTGAAAAGCACAGCAAAAAATGTAAAAAACTGACTTTTTTCTTTTTATTTTTTTATGCTAAATTTATTTTTATAGATGTATGAATTCAACAACTGTACATAAGGCTTTATATTCTATAAAATATATGTACATCATTCTTAAGCTATAGTTAGACAAATCTGATGGCAAACATGAAATTTTCATAATTGTAATTTTTAGTTCACTTAATTTCACTGAACATTATTTTAGTCTGCTAGTTTGATTGTATGTGCTATAATATTTTCACCAATATTGGTCATATAATTTCACTTGACAAAAATAACTCATCTATCCATATTTTCCACAACTCTTCCTCTTTTCTACCCTATAAAATCACATGTATAAACAAAGCTTTCAAAGTATTTTCAATTAATTTTAAACTCAATAATGCATCTACTTATTCTCAACTTCTTTATTACAGCTCCAGTCTCCAAGGGGAAAGTGCTCTTTATGAATTTCTAAAACACAAGCCCGGGAATGTAACTGTAGACACAATTCTCAAAAGGCATTAACTTTGTACATTGTAAGAGTCAGAAATGTTGAGACATCAACTAGGTTACACTGTACAAAGAATTCAAGTGAACAATGTGACAGACATCACCATGTTTGTACTAACAGGCTTCACTGATGATGCTGACATGCAAGTCTTGTTATTTCTTTTGTTTCTTATGATTTATCTGTTTACTCTTATAGGCAACTTAGGACTTGTTTTGCTAGTCATTGGAGATTCCAGACTTCACAAGCCCATGTACTATTTTTTAAGTGTTTTATCATTCCTAGATGCCTGTTATTCTACAGTGGTCACTCCAAAGATGTTGGTCAATTTTCTTTCAAAAGATAAATCTATCTCATACTTTGGTTGTGTGACAGAAATGTTTCTCTTTGTTACGTTTGGAACCACAGAATGCTTCCTGTTAGCAGCAATGGCTTATGACCGCTATGTAGCTATCTACAGCCCACTTCTGTATGTAGTGAAAATGTCACCGAGAATCTATATACCTCTTATCATAGCTTGTTATTCAGGTGGGATTATGCATGCTACTATACACACAGTGGCTACCTTCAGCCTTTCTTTCTGTGCATCCAATGAAATTAGGCATGTCTTCTGTGACATTCCTCCATTGCTTGCTATCTCATGTTCAAACACAAATATAAATCAGCTTCTGCTCTTCTACTGTGTAGGTTCCATTGAGATTATCACCATCCTGATTGTCCTGGTCTCTTACAGTTTCATACTCTTTGCAATTCTTAAGATGAATTCTGCTGAAGGGAGGAGAAAAATATTTTCGACATGTGGTTCTCACCTTACAGGAGTGTCCATTTATCATGGGACAATTCTTTTCATGTATGTGAGACCTAGTTCTAACTATGCTTTTGAACACGACATGATTGTGTCTACATTTTATACTATTGTGATTCCAATGCTGAATCCCATCATCTACAGTCTGAGAAACAAAGATGTAAAAGAGGCAATGAAAAAAATTTTTGAGAGAAATTTGTTCATGAACAAAGTACATTTTAAATTTTAATAACACTAAAAATAATGTCTGTTGTAAATCTGTATTTTACAGTGAAAAGTACTCCCGAGTTTTGTTAATAGTGCCCATGTTCCAAAACATTAAATTGTTATTACTATTTAGTTACTGTTTGTTAAAAATAACAATGAGCACTATCACTTACATAGCTATGGATGAATTCAAACACAGATATATTAAAAATACTATGGATATATATGTTGTTATTAAATTATTTGAATTTTCAATAGCATTCATGTCTTTAGTAGTCTATTCTTACCGGTTGTGGTGGCGCACGCTGGTAGGATTTGCTGACTGAGGCAGAGGCAGGAGGATCACGAGTTCAAGGAGTCTATTCTTTAGAATTTTGTCGTTTTGGTTGAAATAAGTCCTCTTCCTCTAGTTTAAATTTAATATGTCATGCTTTTGTTTCCTTCTTCCCCGGCTATAATGCTATTGCTCAATTTCTCGCTCCAAATCTACTCGCTTTGGGCCTTAGCCTTTAACGGCTGAGCCACCTCTCCAGCCTGCTCAATTTGTCTTAACATACTCCTAACAAACTAATCACCTCTGGTGGTTTTAGACATATTCAACTTAAACCATAGACGTTTTCTCTTTTTCTCTAGCTTGATCTTTTTTCTTTCTCACTTTCTTTCTCTCTTTTTCTCTTTCTCTCTCTTTCTCTCTTTCTCTCTTCCTTCCTTCCTTCCTTCCTTCCTTTCTTTTTCTTTCTTTCTTTCTTTCTTTCTTTCTTTCTTTCTTTCTTTCTTTCTTTCTTTCTTTTGCAGTTATTTGTTTGCTGAGACATTGTATCTATATATCCCTGACTGCTCTAGAAATGACTTTTAGATGAGGTATCCCTCCAACTCACAGAGATGTGCCCACCTCTGTCTCTGGAGAGATTGAATTAAAATTTAAGACATCATAAAAGGGTAGCCATAAGTTTTTAAATTCATTATTCAAAGGTATAAATTCCAGTGTGCTATAAAAGAAATAAAATAAGAATCTACAGGGAACTAAAGTAAACACACTGATGCAATATGAATGCTATAAGAAGATTCTATAGTTGTGAATTTTTAAAAGCTTTTTCTTGCACCTGATCAACACAATCTCTGCCCCCGTTTAAGCATTCTTATTCATTATTTTCCCCTTCTTACAGTATCTAATTTTATAAAAACTCACCACCAACCATTATTTTATTTCATTTTATGAAAAGTAATTATTTAAAGTCAGACTACTATTATTTTTCATATTAAGGCATATGACATGAGTAGAATGGAATAAAGAATTTTCCTACTTCATAAATAAAATTGATATCCCTATCTTATCATACTTAAATGTTACCAGTATGCCAGGATTATTTTGTTTGGCATTGTATAACAATGTACCAAAATATAACTTTCTTTAAATTTTTGGAGGGGATGACTTTTTTATTAATCATTTTATTAGTTTAAATTTCAAATGATATCCTTCTTCCTGGTTACCCCTCCACAAACCCCCATCCCATCTCTCCTCTCCCATTTCTCTTTTTCTCTTTGAGAGTGCTCCTCCACCTATTCACCTACTTTCACTTCACCCCTCTAGTATCCCCTTGGGGCCTCAGTCAGTCCCCTAGCTCTTCCTTTGGGGTTCCCGGACTCAGTCCAATGTTTGGCTGTAAGTATCTTTATCTGTATTAGTCAGAGAGGGGATGATTTAATCAAGGATTTTTTTTAATGATTATATACCTGTTTTCAAATAAATAAGCATAGCAATTATCAAAGCAGGAAATGATGAATAATAAAAAGACTTATTTCATTTATAATTAAGTATATATTTTAAATGTTTAGCAAATTCATTCATGAAGAACAGACACTCAATGACACCTTTTTCAAGAAATTTGATTACACTATGAACTTTGAGATTATGTTATTTACTGAGAATATCTGTCTCTAGTTGTTGTATGGCTCAGCCCTTAGTACACATGTTTAATCACATTGGGTGGAATATAAGCATGCCCTTAATACACATCTTTAATTTCAAACAATGTAAGTAAACATAATTTGTAGAAGGAGGCACCTGGCAGTTCTTTTAGACAGGAACACTTCTGGGTCAGAGATTTTGACTGTGGGTTGGTAACACCACTTCTCTCCTTGAAGCCTTGACTTTCAACTAGATATGGATTCTTTTAGTTTCCTATCTTCACTGTTGGGCATTTCATCTAAGGTAACCCTCATTGAGTCCTACAAGTCTTTGACCACACAAGTCTCTGTTACTTTCTAGAGGTCCTCCCAACCTCCCACCTTCTGAAGCTGCATATTTACATTCATTCTGCTGGCCTACTGGGCTTATCTCCTGGTCCCTCATCCCATACCTGATCCTGTTCTCCTTTTTCTCCCCCCTCCCATCTCCCACACAAATCCCACCCTCCCTTTGACTCCCATGATTATTTTCTTCCCCCTACTAAATGGGAATTAAGCATCTTCACTTGGCCTTTCTGTTTGTAAAAGTTCTTAAATTCTATGAGTTGTTCCCTGGGTATCCTGTACTTTTTGGCTAATATCCACTTATACTATGCATATCCTTTTGGGTCTAAGTTAACTCACTCAGGATGATATTTTCTAGTTCTATCCATATGCCTGCAAAACTCCTGATATCCTTATTCTTAGACTGGAGTTGGAGGAGTATCATCTCAGATAAGGAGGGAAAGGAATGGAATGATCAACTATGGAAGTGGGGACCTGGAAGGACAACAGGTGTATTGTAAAAAAATAAAAAGTAGAAAAAGAAAACACCCATATTTGAAAGTGATGTCTAATTAAGTGGCAGGCACAGTAACAAATCAGGAAAAGTTTTGATAGAATAGGATATACACAACTCATGAGAAGAGATATGAAAGGGAAGTTACTTCAAGGGCAATGCAAAGAAAGAAATGGGAGGCAGTCTCTATAACCCAGATAGTTATATAGAGAGAGGTTGCAAAGGAAGAACAATCTAAATAAAGGTGAAGAGAGAAGCCCAAGAATAAGTATCCAGAAGATTGGAACATGTTACCAAAGTTAGTATAAGGCTAAGCAGATCAGTTCAGGAGTGGCTAAGAGAGAACACAGATTCAATCAGTCACTTTGGAGAAGACTTTGAGCCAAAAGAGCTAATGGGAACCAGCCAGTTAGAGTTCAGAAAAACAAGAAAGGGTGAGCTTCTTCAACAGTAAACCTCAGAGGCTCTAAACATTCTAGACCTAGATTAGATTGTACAAAGTCTAGAAGCTTTCAGGACTAGGCCTAAATTAGAAGGTGGAGGCAGTCAGCCTCAGAGATAACAATTATGCAATTAAGTCAGGAGCATAAAAGATACATTTACAGTTATTTTTATCAAAATTCGAGTTATCTTCTTTTCTATTTTATTTTTTAAGTCTGTATTCCAGAAACCAACTGGTAGAATGACTTATCTTTTTGCTATTTCTTCCCATCAATACAATACAATTAATAAATCTTCATTCTTTACTTTCATCTTAGTTCTTTTTCACTATATAAATTCTGACTTACTTTGTGCTTAAAGGTATGTTTTTAAAACACTTGAATAATTTGAATACCACCTAAAGTTTTTACTGTCTTAAAACTATGCTTTTTTCTCTTTTCTTTCCTTTTTTCTTTTATTGGTTTTATATTTTTAAATGTTTTATTGGTTATTTGCATTTTTAGTCATGTTCTTCAATCTTACTCATCTCT
>JADRCC010284427.1:0-16066 GCA_019843855.1 Hylomyscus alleni | reverse complement strand
CCCCCCCCATTTTTATACTGTTTTAAAAAAGTAAAGATCAGCTATATGCTTAGGGAAAAAAAATAAGAGTCACAAAATGATTGTGACTTGGTAATTATTAGCTTTGCACTCAACAAGTTTAGAGCAGTGGTGATTTAAACATTTGCCAAACATTCCCCAGGGATTTGCCAAGCATCTGTGTTAACATCCCAAGCATGCTCGGGGGTTATAAAGCTGTTTGCTCAAGCTTATTGGTTACATTGTTGCTCCTGAGTCATGGCTGCCTGCCTTTTGCCTGAGAGAGACCCAGTTGTGAGCAGAGGCAATATTCCTAGACGCACAGCCACAGAGAGGATTGATACCAGAGAGAAACTATAATATTCGAATAGCCATCTCTCTCCTTTCTTTTTACCTCCATTATCTGTGATAAAAAAGTAAACAAAACAAATATAGAAATAGAAAAAAATTAAAACGAATACAGCTAAGGGAAACAGCCATTTTTTTAAACTCTATGATTGAATTAAATTATAATTATATTGGGGTGATAGGTACCTTCCTATTACCTTAAATGAAAAGCAAATATAATTCATATCCAGGCAGGCAGAAACCATCCGTCTTCCTCCATACATAAAAACTACCTTTATTCTGGGTTTTCTAACAATCTACTTATTGTTAGAAAAATGTCTTCATTTTTGGTGATTTTATTGTCAATGTAGGATGCTTGAGAAAATGAAGTCAAGTTAGAAAACCATAGTTCATCTAGGCATGGTGGCCATATCTGTAATCCCAGCACTCAAGAGACAGAGGCAAGAGGATGTACCACCAGTTGGAGGTCACCCTGGTCTACATAGTGAGTTCTAGGTGACTCTGTCTCAAAACAAAACAGATCAGAACAGCTATATCTATCGTTAATAGCATGAATGGCATCAAATAAAAAAAAAGTAGTTTGAATAAAGTCGGTGTCTCACTTTAGGCTGTCTTCCTAGAGATCCAAGTCTGACCTATCCCAGGCTTCCTTTACAAAGCTGTAAAAGGGATGTCATCTGCTGTATAAATAGAGACATCGCGGTGCTGTTGGAGTCTTGTCACCAGATGCAACCTCCTCCCTAGATTAAGACATCAGATCTCAGAGGATGAAATCCATATAAAATCGGAAGCAGAACTGTCCCCTGGCATATCCAACTAGCAAAGCCAGTGTTCCCGAGTAAGTGAAGGAAGAGACAATAGATGTACTTACAGATCAGCTAAGGATCAGGGAGATTCAGCTTCAAGAAAGAGAAAGCTAGACACCTCTATCACCCACACTAGGAGAGAAACTGGGGCTATTCTTGAGCACGGAGCTCTGTCACAGTACAGAAGGGTGCTTTATCCTTCGCCTCCATCAGCCCTGGGATGCTTAACTTCCCACGGAGATTTTACATGACAGTGCTGGGCTGCAGATGTTGGGGGCTGGTATAGATGCTTGAGTTTTCTTGTGTGCCTGAGAAAGCTATTTCTGAAGAAGCTTTACACCAAAGCCCTCCCGCTGGTAGTATACCCACACCCACACACACACCCTCCCTCAAACCCCGGCCTTGGAAGAATCCCTTGTGTTCTCTCCCCCACGTCCCTTCTCTTCCCCTCTAAATATGGTGCTGGGCCTCAGGAGGCCTTGGCACACAAAGCTTCTATAGGCGTCTGTCACTTGACTGACAGCAGAAAGGTTTCCGGGAGATGGACAGCTGTGTGTAGGTGGGCATGGCAAAGACAGAGCTGAGCAGATTAAAGCAAGAGACAGTCAGGGGAAGCTTCTAAATCACAGGCCTTTCCAGATCTAGAGCCCGAACCTCTGTGATCATTAACCACATGGAGGACATATGTGAAAAAGGTTTAAAGCCATCCCGTCTTAAGGCATCTTTAGAATAATAAAGACTCCAGTTTAGGAGCAGATAGATGTCAAACACACAACAGCATCATGTAACGTGACGCCGCCGAAAGCACATCACCAAAGAAAGCTGTCAGTGGGAAGACACAATGCAGCCTCAATTTTTCTCATCGCCTCTGCAGCTCATGGCGCTTTCAACCTGGGCTGCACATTCAGCATTGCAGTGCACTGAATAACTTACCCTGCACCGGGGCTGCAGCTTATCCGTGCATTTTTTTTTTTTTTTTTAAATCGCCAAAATTCAAGAGAGAACCATAAACGTTTCAGGTGAGATTCTAATGAGACACGCGGAGGAAATAAAGCCCGCTTTACTGAGCTGCAGTAAACTGACCATTTAGTGGAACGGACTTGATTAATTTCCTGTCACTGTGCAATTACCTCTGATAGGTGTCTAACATAATATAAATAGGCAGGTTGAAGCGGCAGTCACCAGACCTTGCTCCTAAGTGGAATGTACCTTAGAATCCCACTTACTCTCGCGTGTGTGTGATTATTCAAATTCCTTGTAACTCAGAGTTTCAAGAAATGAAGGAGATAGAAACTGGGAAGGGTTACATGTATACTCCTCCACCTGCTAGCTATAAATACAGAACTGACGGTTACGCCTCACGCAGTAAACTCTGCATCCTCTATAATAGATAAATATTGTCTGCAGAGCAAAGATTTGTCCCACGCAGGTCAAACAGACTTCAATAAACTTAGAGACGGGTAAAGGAGTTTTTTTTTTTCTAAAACTACCCATCAGAAAATTCACAAGGATACGATTCTTCAAATTTCCATACTTAATTTTTAACATCTTCATCTTCCAGCAAAACCAGAGCCTGGGATGAATACATGTGAGGAGTTAGAGACAAAGAAGAAAAACAAACGGTTGAGTCGATGCACTTTAAATGTCCGTTGGAGTCCCCTGGTCCATTACTAACTGTTTCTCTTTACCTTGCTACTTCAAATCGCTCATCCATTGCCTGAATTAAGGCAGTTTATTTGTGCCGACATACACATACATCATCAACCGTGATCCCACACATCTATGGGTAAGAGGGCTCTTGAGAGCAGCTTAAAATGGTAGGGCATATGTTGGTCCAAAGGCATCTGTGAAATCTTCATTGCGTTTAGACATGTATGTAGCAAGCCCCTAAACGCCACCAGTTCCAAGCACCCCAATGCTGATAATCTGCATTTTGCATTACTTCCAGAGAGGAGTTGATTCGGGGTGCTTTTCCCCAAGTCATTAAGGCCGTCATTAATTTTCAGTTGGAGTTCAAGTAGTGTAAACTTTAGGAAAACAAGGACTCCTATGCTTCTCGGAGTCTTCGCTACGTATCTGTAGTTCTTTTGACAAGATCATTCAGAGTAGAGTTTGTTGGTTTGTGTGTTTGTTTGGAGACAAGATTTCTCTGTGTAACCCTGGCTGCCCTGGAACCCACTTTGTAGAGCAGACAGGCCTTGAATTCACAGAGATCCACCTGCCTCTGTCTCCGAGAAGCACTGTCTTTGAGGGATAGAAGCTCTTCTGTCTTACCAACCAGCATACCTGGTCATGGTAAAGAAACAAAATCAGAAATACCTCTGTGGCAGCCGTATCTCCTCCAGAACTACACTTGTTCCATCATCCAGAAGCCTGAAAAGCACTTACATGACACATAACCAAACATAGATTCTGGCCTTTTCAACTTCTTTGGGACAGCCAGCGACTCTTTGAAAAGTTCGCAATAAAGAAATGTTCAGAGCATAGTAAATGCATGCTCTAGGCTGACAGGGGTCAGGGTGGGGGTGATTGGGTCTAAACTTATGGTTTAATTATGAAGCAACATGGTAGTGGTCAATATTACTTTCTTACAGAATTGCCACTAGGCACTGTGTTTCCAAAAGGGAAAAGGGGGTAGAAGGGGGAGGGGTGGCAGTTGTAAGCTCATAACAGATAATTATATCTAAACAGATAATTATTTCTCTCTCAAAGTGGCTTTCGTAAATTGTACGAGCTTTATGTTTTTCACATATATGACCGTTAGTTTATTATCAGAAAGTAATGATAGTCCCCAAAAGTCTTTTAGTAACCCTGCCTCAGCTATTAGAGTCCTAAGATATGGGGGCTGGAGAGATGGCTCAGCCTCATGGGTTAAGAGCACTGACTGCTCTTCTAGAGGTCTTGAGTTCAATTCCCAGCAAGCACATGGTGGCTCTAGACCATCTATAATGAGATCCTAAGCCCTTTTATGTCAGACATCCTCTTCTGGCATGCAGGCATACATGCAAATAGAGTACTCATATACATAAAATATATAAATAAGTAAATCATTTTAAAAGATACTTAATAACTGTGATGTTTGGACTGACTTTCCTGGTTTTGCAATATACTGAGGGAAATGGTATCATAGATATTATGTAGAATAAAGAGCGGTTTACCCTACATTTGGGCATGTCTGAAAAAAAATGAAGTAATTCTTATGTTAAGCTGGCATTCACAGTGTAGCCCAGAACAGATACAAAGTGTCTGGTCTGAATTTTGTCCCCACCCCCCACTATCTGAAACTTACTTGGAAGGCTGTAGATCTAGGGTAGGGTTGTCTAGAGGGTCCTTGCCTGCACCCTTGCTCCCTTCACCGTCCTTCTGGGCTGCAGAGGGACAGAGTTGTGACCATTTCTCTGGTCTGTCACATTACTACATGGAAGGTGATATGACATTCCCAAGCTATAGAGGGAACCCGTGACCCCTTTTCAACAAGGCGTTAGTACATTGCTGGGACCAGTGAAATGTTGGTTTGAAGTGAGTAGAATCCAGGCACCTCCTGGAGTTCTCCAGCCAGCCCTTGTCTTCTTCCAGAGGTCTAATGCTGTGGCCTATTCTCTCTTTTCTGATTCAGCAAAACCTGAGCCTTGCTGTCATCTTTCCCACTCAGGTATTAAGAACTGATAAGAACCCCGTTTCGCATTTGCATAAGATACTAAACCACCTTGACGTCGGAGAATGAAAGCTCTCATCCCGCATCCTGGGTGCTCTAGGAAGACGTACAGTGGTGGTTTAGAATGTAAAAGGTTTTGCTGGAGAAGTCAAGAGCTATTGGAGAAGCCGGAGCGGTGGAGAGCTTTCCTGGGTTGGTTTTTGAAACTGTTGTTCTCGGAGGTAGGATCCCAGCCTCAGATCCTGGTAAATCATCCAGAGTCTAAGAGACAAAGGTAAGCAAACTGTCCTCCGTCAACATCCGAGAGAGAAAGGAAGAAACCCAAGGTCATTTTCCACGCCTTCCCATCCCAGGAAGTAAAGGAGCCATGCCCCTCCCCCATTCTCAGGTCTTAGTGCTCAGGTCCTTGTGGAAAGGGACATTCAAGTTTTTAGTGATTTCTCAATGCAAGCATAGCTACAGTTATTAGTTTATAGGTGTAAAGACTGACGTGGAGGCAAAAGAGATGCCTCGGGTGGGGTGGGGGTGGGGTGTTCAGAGTACTTGATGTTCTTCCATAGAATCAGAGTTTGGTTCCCATCCCCCTCCCCCCCCCCCCCCCCCCCGCCGGCCCTCACAGGTCATGTGCCTCAATATCTGTCAGGACAGCTGAAGCTTTTTTTCCTAGACTCTTCAGGAACCTTCAAATATATGCTTCACACACACACACACACACACACACACACACACAAACTGGCATTAGTAATGTTAAAAATATTTTAAAATCTAGCTTTAATTCAACTGAGTATTCGCAGCCTAATTTGTAAGTTCAAATCTTTGTGGTAGGCAAAATACCAAAAAGACAAAAGGTTATCTAAATTATCCTTTTCAGTATGCTTATTAGCACAATTATTATTATTATTATTTTTTTTTAGTATAGAATAGACTTGATTCAGGGCATGGGGAGGGGAGTTAAGAGAGTAGTAGAGGCAGAGAGAGGCAAGTAGTTGCCCAGCCCTGGCCAGGAGCACGTGGAGAGAGCGAAAAGGGAAGAAAATGGGGAAGGAGAGAGCAAGAGCAAGAACAACAGATCAAGAGCAACACAAATATTTTGACATGTCTCTTAGTATTCCCAAATTATACCTGAATTCTTATGGGTAGGGCCCTTTCACCTAAATAAGTCCAGGTATTTAATTTTATGTTTATTTAATGTTTGCCTGTATTGATATACAGTCATACTATACAGTGTGGGTAGAGATCACAATTCAGATCAGACTGTCCAGGAACTCACAAGAGATCTGCTTGTCTCTGCCTCTAGAGTGCTGGGACTAAATGTGCATGCCACACCATGTGAATTATTTTATTTTATTGGCAAGTGGTTTTGGTGGTAGCTGCAATTCTAGCATTTTCTTGTGTTTATGCGACTCCACTGGTTTGTTATAAAGAGGGGAACACTAGAAACCCCCAGGGTCTTAGAGTATACACTGCACAGGGCAGTTCTGCATTGGTGGTCACCAAAGCTAACACTATGTTTTCATTTCTGCACTACTTAAAGAATCCTATTCGTTCGTTCGGGCTAGATGTAGTCCCAATGGCCAGGAGAGTGTTCTCTTTGGGGGTCAGGGGACAGCTGCCCAGTGATCTCACTGAGGTTACAGGGCTTCCCCCTCCTCTGCCCCCCCAGCTAGCCTTTAGTTTCCTGGTTCTCCCCGAAGCTGGGTTGCCCTGAAGCCTGAGAAGTGAAAGAAAGGGAGGGTAGGCAAGGGAAGGCTGTGTCCTTGCTTCAGTCCAGCTTTCTCAGGCTTCTGTTGCCGGAAAAGACAGTTAATATTCAGTGTGCACATGGGGTGGGATGCATGCTTTGGAGATGTTGCTGCTTTCAGCGAGATGGGCAGGTAGTTTTCTGTTTCAACTATAGAAAATACACAGCACTCACTCTCCTGCACAACCCGCACCCATTGTTTAAAAATGTTTTTCCAAGAATTCGGGTTGCTCTTTCCCTTTCACAATCTGAGTGCCAAACCGTAGGGACCTAGATCTTTATCTATTTGTTTGTCTGTAAAAGCCAGAAAGACACATGTAAGAATCGAGACTTTTTAAAAGATGCCTTAGTGCGGTTATTTTTAATAGTTTATGCACACACACACACATTCCCACGTGCATAATTAACACCCCCCCCCCCGCGCGCGCTTCACTGATGTAAAATCAGTAGCTACAATAACGGAAATCCTCTTCCCGGGTGGGTGACATTCCAATAGGCTTTTCCAAACCGCAGAGTCAAAATGCCAAGAGCCTTAGACGCTGTCCCTCTGGTCAACCGTCTCAGCTACTGCCCATCATCACACTCTCCTGCAAAAGTCGCTGGTAAGATTAGCCCGGGTCTGAGTGTGCAAGCCCAGTTCTCCAGCCCTGGACGAGAAGCGCGATCGGTCCTTCATGACAATAACCAGAAAGCGCCTGGAGCCACGCTCGATTTTCTACCTGCTCCACACCTTGCCGTGACGCTCGGATTTTTACTCCATATTCCCATTTTAGGGGGCGAGCTACTCATGAAATCCATTGAACGTGAAGTTCCTCCATGAAACGTTTTCCGAGTCCATTTTTCGTAGTCTAGGTGGAAGGAGGTGAGACAGGACTTCTCATATCGTAGTATGGGAGGACTTGGCCAAATCGATAAATAAATTACTAGCCGGACTTGGACAACCTGGCTGGCTGGTTATGGTCTTTGTCCGTTCTGCCTGGCTCCCGGCCCGCGCGCTCCCGCATCTGGCCGGCAGGTGGCGCGGTTGGTTCACGTAGCGCCTCTGCCCCCGCTGTTTGCAAAGTGCCTCCACTCTAGGCATAGATCTCAGGCTGAGACTCAGACTTGGAGGAGGAAAATCTGGCCCGAGAGGGAGCCAAAGGAGGGGCATCTTGAGGGGAGCACGGAAGGTGGATCTTATGGAATCCCAACCCTTCCAACGCCTAGGGAGCAGCCACCCAGTTTCAACCGGGGCGGGTCCCCAGATAGCTAGCTGAGCTGATGTCTGCGGTTGGCGCTCAATTGGTTTCCCCGGTGGCCTGAGCATCGGAGGATCCGATGGTGTCTGCGTCCCCGGGAAGTCGATAGTTGGCACCCGGAACAACGCGGGGTTGTGGGACAAGTTTCTGTGGGTAGAGCCTCTCATCTTGGTCTCCTGGGAGACTGTCCCCATCAGCACCGGGGAGACGTCGGAGCTCAGAGCCACAGTAGCTGCTCCAGGCAGCTTGCGACTCTCCGTCTGTCCCTTCGGTGCAGCAGGTGTTCGCATTCTTACACCCTTCCCCCTTTATCCCTAGGTGTCCCGGAATGGCTAGACGCGGTTCCTGGGACTCTCCCTGGAAAATGCATAGTGAGTTCCCGGTAGCTAGTAGGGCTGTTGCGAGGTGATTTCTCCCTTCTTAGTCCGGTAGTGGGCTCGGTCGATGTGAACGACCGGACCTGGCCTGGGATCACGTCCCGACGTTAGAAAGATTGGGGACAAGCGGCTATGCTCTCCTGCTGGGGAGACGTTGGAGACGACCGGGCCCCCTTTGGTAACTAAGAAGGAAAGGAATTATCAAGCTACGAAAGTCCCCCAGCCCAAAGCATTTCCCACGGAGGAGCGCCATAAAGACACAGAACCTGGCAATGAGGGTGGCTGCGTGCAGCAGAGAGTGCCGGACCTGAGCTGGGGTGTGCAGTACAGCGACCCGACGACCTCGGCAAGGGGCAAGAGCCAAGGTGCAGGTCAACTTCAGACTTATTTCATCTCAACAGGAGTCTTTTCTCCCTCGCACACCTCCGGACTTGGGGCCCGGCGGGGACTGCCAACATTTTCTGGCCTTCCCCTCCGTCCTTTCAGAGCCTCTCGAAGTTCCCTCTGCCGTCCAAAGAATCGATCCCCGAGATCGAGTCAAGGTCCGGGGAGCTCCCGTGGGGGCACGGACCCATCACTGTTGCGTTGCCAGCCTCGGGAGACCTTGAGCCCTGAGGAGGCTGGAGGGGGCGGGACCTCGGGGGTGGGCTCTGCGCGGAGGAGGTGGGACGTGGCGCCGGTTCTGCACTGCCATTGGTCGCCAGCTCCGGACTGGCGGGTGTACGTCACGGGCCGGGCCCACCCTCTTGGCAATGTCTTCAGACTGCTGCACTCCTAACTTAAGCATTTATTCCACTGGGATAGAAGCGGCAGGAGCAGCGTTGGCACCGGCGAACCATGGCTGGGATTTTCTATTTCATCCTCTTTTCGTTTCTCTTTGGAATTAGCGACGCTGTCACCGGTTCTAGGGTATACCCCGCGAATGAAGGTAAGAGCCGGGCAGGCCTTTTGCGGTCCGGGACCCAGAGCGGGGGTGATTCACTGATGAATGGTCTTCGGGAGCTTAGAACCAGTTTAGGATGGGGAGCTGGGGGTGGAGAGCGAGGCGTGAGCCTCGCGTTCCCACTCCGGAGAAGGATGCGGGACAGAGGGGATCCTCTAAGTGGGGACTGAGGAGGATCAGGCAGTCTGAACTGAGAGGGGTGACCGATGCAAGCTGCCACTCTGTCCAACTTTGTAGCAAAAGGCCAAAGTTTATCAGCGTCCGCCTGCAGGGCTGGCTCCAGGCGCCCCGAGGGGATACACCAGGATTTGAAAACAAAACAAAAAAACGTGTGAGCAAAGTCCTTTCCATCAGCAGCATAGGCGAGAAGGGAAACGCAGATGTAGAGCGCAGTGAAGGCTTAGCGCGCCCGGCCTCTGTCCAAGCCTTGCGAGCCCGGGTTTCTGCAAAGTTTTCCCAGCGCTGCGCTTCCCGGGACCCGGCTGCTTGGTCTCCGCAGCGCAGCGGCGGTGGCGCCGCTTGTCGGGCGCCGGTGACCTGATTTCTAGCACCGGGCCTCAGACACCTTTTTCTCCATCGGGCCGCGTACCCTGGAGGTTGCAATCGCAGGCCTACCTCTCCCCTACCCCAGATCCTTAGATCATCCAGCAGATCTAGGGGACCAGCCCGCGAGTTAAACATATCCCACTTTAAGCTTCTCTCTCCGGAAGGGTGTACTGGACTAGTCTAGAAGGACAGACATGACCGGCGAGACCTATTCGTGTGCTGTTTTCTGTTTGTCTCTTAAGACGTGCTGGAAGGATTATTTGTCTGTTTCTGTCCGAGGTGAGGGGAGAGGTGGTAACCATTTAGTTTGTGATGGGCCTAGAAGGAAAAGAACACTCTCTCTATGTTTATTTCTCTCTGTGTGTCCCTGTCTCTCTGTCTCTGTCTCTGTCTCTCTCCCCCTCCTCTCGTGTGTGTGTGTGTGTGTGTGTGTGGTGTGTGGTGTGTGGTGTGGTGTGTGGTGTGTTTGAGGGCAAATGTGTGTGCCTGGCTCGTGAACCTGGACGATTTGCGCACAGTGTGTGAACCTGGGCTCCGGCCTCTGTTCGTGTTCCAACCTGCGCGCATTAGCTGTGCATCTGTCCCATCGATTCTTCCCACTCCCTACATCCATCTATCCATCCATCCTCCGTCTCCCCAGGCATCAATCCATCTAGCTATTCCTGTGCAATCCACTATCATTTTTTCTGTTCCGAAGGAGGGAGCCAAAAACCAACTTAGGCTTGGCTAGGCAGAGGGTACCCGGAGCTCTCCCGGCAGAGGTTTGGACACTGTCATACACCTGCCCACAGGCACTGCCGGGGTGGAGGAGGGGGCAGTAGGAGTAGAAGAGTTGTCTCTCCCAACTCCATCTCCTCATTCCAGGGTTTGTGGCTTCGATTTAGCACCTCGGCAGCCGCTGCCGCTCAGTCCCTGGGGCTTTTCCTCTGAACGGAACCGCGTACCTCGCGTTCTCCAGGCTATGGCTACTTACTTTACACACTTGTTAAGTGTCCCCAGAGACCTCTCTCGCCCCAGACGTAGAGACAATTAGAATTAGGGTTCTTTTTTTACCTTTAATTTCTCCCTTTTTTTTCCTTTGGGAAGCAAGACTGAGCGCCCTAGACAAAAAGGCGCTCGATGGAACCGCAGGCTAATGTTGAAATAGAGGGGGACTGCACCCCTTTGCCCCTCCTCCCCTTAAAAATTAATTCATTTTGTTGCTTTTTATTCCCGTCACGTTTCCTTTTCTCCCTTTTACCCTCCCTTTCTACTCCCTCCCTTTTTTTGTAAATTGGGTCTTATTGTTCCCTTTGTGTCCCTAATCCACCTTACATAAATCCAAGTGGATGTAGCGGGCTTTTCTCTAGGGACCGGGAAGAGTAGGGAGCACAACTCCAGGCGGGAACGACCCGGGAAAGGCTCTACATTTCAGAATAATTAATAGACCCCAGGAATAAGGATCTTTCGGAGAGCTAGGGCAAAGGGGCTGTTTTCTAGCTTCCTGGACTTGAGGGGTAAAATGAGGGGAGAGGTGGGCAGAATTCCAGGCCCTGGGGGTGAAACAGAGTTGGGGTACTCGGGCCGCCAGGACAGGGGCCTCCCATTCCCACCCCTCCCCCAGCCTGAAGAGCCAGCCTCCCTGATTAAATTAATAACCCAAAGGGTTCCTTTTAGATGGGCCTTTCGATCTCAGGCCTGAAGATCGTGGTGGGAAAGGCAATGTGGATAGGTTTCGAATTCATTGCCTCCCTTTCAATGTCGTAGGCACCTGGAGCCTTCTTCCACCCTGAGAAGGGTACCGCAGCTCTAGAGGCGCCTTCTCCCTTCCCCCTAGCTTGGAGGCCCAATGCTAGATGTAGCGCAAGCATACTAAATCCATTAGGCAGCACTCCATACCTAAAATTCAAACCAGCCATTTCCTGGAGGTAGAGAGGGCTCATCTCGTTTGTCCTCCAAAGGACCTAGGAGAAAGAGACTACTTCAGTGCGTTTGCATTTTAACCTTATCGGTCTGGCAGGCCTCCTTGCTTAGATATTTAAAAAGATATTTAAAAACTTAGATATTTAAAACGCAGAGGGTGAATACAGGGGGCCTGTGTTTATTTGGTGGTGGTGGGACTTAAGGGGAGGGGGGGAGAGCCTTTCCCCTGACCCTTCAGGTCCTCCGATAGCATTCACTTGTGGGTCTGTCACCACCACCGGTGAGTTATGTGGTCATCTGAGGCTTGCAAAAACAAATACAGCTAGTAGATAGCAGACAGAGATGAATGCAGACTTTGCTCTCTGGTGTTGCTGTCCTACATTGATAGATTTATTTTGTTTGAATTGTGCTTGAGATACCCTATTCATCCTTTTTAGGGAAAAAAAAATGAATCAACCAGGTTCTCAGATGGAATTTTAAATGCTAAGCAAGTAAAATAAATAAGAACCTACAGATTTGAGGAGGGAAAAGGATCATGCGAGGAGTGGTTATTTACATAAGTGGGCCCGAGTTTCGGTTTTGATCAGATTGGCTATTCGCACCCTCAACACATATGGGAATGCTCAAGCAAATGGTTTTTGTATTATTGGCTTTTTGCAATTGGAAATTAATCTATTTTCCTTTGTGTTTTTTATATTTTTTTTTTTGCAGTTACTTTATTGGATTCCAGATCTGTTCAGGGAGAGCTTGGGTGGATAGCAAGCCCTCTGGAAGGAGGGGTAAGTTCTGAGGCCTTCTCTGAGGCAAAAGGGAAAAAAAAGTGATTAGCCACTTTCTGAGAGTCTAATGGCTTGATTCTCAGTGATTGTGGTGAGGGGGGTCAGATTTCCGCTGTGGCCTATGAAGTGAATTACGCTTTGTTGGAGAAATCCAATACTCCCTTTGGATAGTTCTGTCATGGAAGAGCTAGAAACCAAAAGGGCAGAAAGGGGCTTCAAAATTAGGAGATTGGTGGAAGTATAGACTTAGATGCCTATTTAAAACTAAAATACCGACAAGAAATACGATCTGGAGACCAAATTAGAATTTATGCCTATTACTCTGGTGGTCATGGAGTCCTGGCGGGGTTAATTTTAGAGCAATTGTTCTGCTTCCAGATGAAGAAGGAGAATAATAATAATAAAAAAAAGATAGCAAAAAGAAAACATCTCCAATTATACACACCAAAGCAGGGGGGAGGCTGGCCTCCTTAACTTGTGGTTCTAATCTTAAGTCAGCTGCTGGTGAAGGAAGTTTCTGCCAGGGGCCTTGTAAATCCAGAGTCCTCCAAGCTTCGGGCATTCAGTTTGAAAGTTTAAGCAAATGGAGTCTGGATCTGCACACACTGGGGTTACATCCTTCTTCATGTCTCAGCTAGGGAGATTGTAGAACTCTCCATGACCAATTCCTGCAGAAGACTTTCTGGCTGAGCTGCCACATCCTCCCTTCTTCCCCCCACCCCCAGCAGCAGGTCCCAAATGCAAACGCATCAGTTACAGAAAGCAGTCAAGACAGCTTGTATCTCTGACCATGGCCCCCGGATTGAAATAATTCACATCCTTTAAAAAATTAAGCAAGCCATCTGACCCTGACACGCGTGACAGTTTATGACTGAGTCAATTGATCAAAAACAATGAGAAGCCAAGATTAGGAGCCTGGCAAGGCAAACTTTGTGATGCCGGCACCCAGCATGGTGTTTCCACACCCTTGATTAAAGAATTGACGAACAAAGCATCAAAAAAGATTCATAGACACTATTATACAATGTGTGTTTCAAAACTAAGAATGGGCAATTAAATAGCCATAAAAAAAAAAAAAAAAAAACCTGAGGAATCAAAGCAGGCCCTACAATCCATCTGAAATAAACTGGAGACTGCCCTACTTTCCTGTCTCTCTGCCTGAACTTGACTGCCTGCTGTTGGCTTGGTCTTTGACAAAAAATTCCATTTTGTCTCCCAAACCATTTTTTTTTTTAAACCTAAGGGAGGGAAAGTAATTGGCAGGCCTCTGGTAGTGTAGACAGGTGTAGGCCTCTGGTAGTGCAGACAGGATGTATCCAGTGCTGACTACAGGCAATTGCCCATAGCCTTTGAATGTGAAGAAAGATATAGCTTTATCTTGCTGGGATTTCGTGTTAGTCCTAGACTCTGGGCCCATCCCTGGTCCAGAGGAAGCTTCCCCAGGCTCTACCTGGAGTTACCTTGCCTGGGTTAGAATGTATGACGACTATGAGCCAACACAATGGAGGATGGGGAGTCTGTGCTTAGTAAAGAGTTGTAAAAGCCTCCTTTCTCTTTCTCCCTGCCCAAGCATGAACAGAGAATACAGCTAAGATCATTGACACATTTGAAAGTACAGTCTACGGTCTGTCTGGTTTCTGGAAAACGTTTGTTGGAATTTAGTATGCCGATACCTTTTCTCCTTCTCTCTGTAGAATTGCTGAAAGAGTACTTAGTCACATTTTCTTAGACACAAAACTTGTAGTTTGTTTTGAAGTCTCTATTTAAAAAAAGAAAACAAAACAAAACACTAAACTAAAACCACCATGCATGGCTTACTGTGCACAACCCAGAACTTCCTATAGATGTGAGTACTCATTTTTTTTTTCCTGCATCCTTGTGAGGTGTGTGCCATTTCAACTATTATTATTATGAGGTTAGACATGAAATTTTATTAGCACACATCAGAATTGGTCATTCTGCAGGAACAGGAGAGGGGGGTGGTGAGGCAGAAAGGCCCATGCAGAATCTACTCACAGACATGTAATGTACATAGATAAATATATATGTACACATGTATACATATGCGTGTGTGTGAGAGAGTGTGAGATGTGAAAGTAGACTGAGCAGGAGAGAGATCAAGAGGAGAGGCATCAGGGGTTGCAGAGCAAGACTCCTTGGCACAATTATGTGTAAAAATAAGATGATAAAACCTTTATTTTATACACTAACCCCCCCCAAAAAAAACTTAATTTAAAAGTTATTTAAAAATATAGCACCCACGGAGAAAATTTGTCAATGTTGAAAGTTCAGTTAATCTCTATGTTTTTACCATTGCAATCCTTTTCAGGTTTAGAATAAAAGTAAATTCTGAGGATCCACTAACTAACTAGAAGTGGATTTTCTTGGAAAAGTCCATGTTGAGGGTTAAAAACATGGGGTCTTCTTGGTTATTTAGGACTCTCTCCTTGTAGACAGAATATTTTCCTGTCTTTGTTGGAAACTGGTGGACTGTCTAATAACGGCATTCACTTGTAACATATTCTTTCAGAAACTCTTAAAAGAAACCAATTTGCTAAAACCCCTAAGTAAACTATGAGATGCTGCTGGAGATGCCTCCATGTCTCCATGTCTCGCAATCAGGAAGAACAGGATAATGGTGGCAAGTGAAGGCTGGCTCCTGCTGGCAGCTTGGACCGGACACTCCTTCGTGACAGTGCTCATTTAAACGGGTGTGCTGTGTTCTGTGGTGATTATGAAATAAGCAACTAAGGGAAGATTCCTGACTGCCATGGGTCACGGAACAATGTGTTAATACACTGCAGTTCAGGAGAGATGCTCACCTGACCTCAACTACCCTACAGGGGCTTTGGAGAGAACTCTCTGTACTTTCATTTACAAGAATAAATGCGCTTTTCCCAATTCATCTTTGTTCTGAAATGAGAGGCAGGCTGAGTAGGTATTTTGAGGCAAAATCTACTTTTACATTTGAGTTTTCCCTCAAACAAGTAAGCTACTGATAATTTATTGCCTATAGATTAATAATCATCATCACCATCATCATCATCATCATCATCATCATCATCATCATCATCACCACAGGACACTCAACACCCTTAGCTCCAACTTTCACAATGAGAGCAGAAGAATCAAACCCAGAATCTTAGGCATCGTGGTCCTTCATAAATAGCCTTTCTGCCCATTAAGAGTCTCCCCTGAAGATGGAGACCTGTTGGAAGGTACCTTAGGATACTCAGTAGAGGGAAGGTGCCATTGTGGAATATACATTTTTCAAAAGTCTCTTGTTTTTCTCACGCTAATTATATTTCTGTTAGGTACTTAAGCTGATTTATGCCAGATTTCTATCAGTCTGCATTATCTCAAATGTTCGTGAAGAACTGGAGGCTGTCTACCAATCTAAAAGGAGCTAGGGTTTAGGTGTAACCAAACTGCCTCTCCGCTGTTAGGATTCGTCTTCTTTTTTTAAACTATAGGAGGGAGTGAGACTTGTACTTTGGTCAGAATAAGTCCCTCAGCATGGCCATTGCCCACCATTAGAGTCTGCGTGTCAGGAAGCAGAATGCAACCAAAACAGCCCAGTCTCCTTTTAATTTTCTTACCTGGGCTTTCAGTCATAAATGCCTCTTTACTATTTTACTTTAACTGGCTGTGACTAATTGGAAGCGAAGCACTCATTCACTGACTCTGTCTGCGTGTGTGTGTGTGTGTGTGTGTGTGTGTGTGTGTGTGTGTGT
>JADRCC010284395.1:0-14887 GCA_019843855.1 Hylomyscus alleni | reverse complement strand
TTTTTTTTTTTTAAATGAGGGTGACTGGCTGTCATGGGAGTTTCCCTTCTCTATCCATAATGACTGGTAGATAGGGCAGAGATAGACCCTGAAGCAGAATGCCACAGAGGGCCACCATGGCCTGCTTGCTGCACAACACGTGAACTGAAAAGGTTTGTTTATTGGTGTGGTGTCCTTGTGTTGAGTTGTCAGTTGTCAGGTCCAACAGCATAGGTATATTATGCTTGCTTCAGTCTTTACCTAAAATCCACCTCAGGAGACACTGGAAAGCATTTTCTTCCTTTAGATTGGGAATAGTTGAGTTATTTCTTACATTCTGTTCAGTGCCTGTCTGCCTCATCTGTAGCTCCAGATACTAAGTAACTCAGGTAGGGGTGAGCAGAGGCCTGCACATTCGCCCTTGCACTACACTCCCCATGCCCTGCAGCACACAGGAAGTGTGTGGCCTTGCATTGTTCAGGTGCTTATGGCTCAGCTGAAGACTTGGAGGCTTTGTGTTGCTGTGACTCTTCCTACTCAGGGAGGAGGGTGAAGGTTGTGTGTGTCTCCATTAATTCATCCTCCTGGATTCTCCCTGACAGTGGCCCTCTCCCAGTACTCTAATCATGTCATTATTGGTTCTCTTTATAATTATTACCAACATGCAGGAGTCTTGTACCTACTTCAGACAGCTTGCAAAGACTGTCAGTTTCTCTTGTACTATTTCGTTTCCTGTAAGGTGGGAAACAATGGGCTTCCAGTGTCTGAGACCAACGTAGTTTAAAGCTGGGAAACAATGAGCTTCCAGTACCGGAGACCAACATAGTTTAAAGCTGGCCGGTAGGTTAGATAGACTTGCCATGAGTTAGATAGGGCTGTGAGTGTGTCACCTGGGGACTAAATGTTGGATGGAAAATTTGTCTCTATGTAGTGATGTGGAAGGGAGACTAGCATCTTTAAGGGTTGGAGCCTGATGGGAGGTAGTTCCATCACTGAGGGTGTGGCCGTGGAAGGAACTGAAGTAATTCTCATGGGGCTCTGCCTGTTCTGTTCTTGGGTTAGTGATGGTGAGCTTGCTTCCGCACAGTAACTCTGAAGTGGCAGCTCTTTTTCCTGACACATTCCAACAGACAACTGACTACATTTCTCAACACTTCTAGAAATGTGTGCTTTCTCATAATAATACAGTCTTAACAAACTCTTCAGTAATTTTATGACATCTGCAATTTATGTTACATTATTACTGATTTTAAGCTTAAAACAAATCTGGTTTTGGCTGGGTATTGTGCACACACCGTTAATCCCAGCACTCAAGAGATAGAGACAGGTTGATCTCTGAGATCAAGACCAAACTAGTCTACACAGCAAGTTCCAGAGCAGGTAAGGCCAAGTACTTAGACGAGACCCTGTCTTTAAGAAAATAAAATAACAGCTGAGTTTTAAATCAATGATACTAAGACTGTGATATATTTACCATATGCCAGTGTGTATTTATTATGAGAAATAATAAAAAGTGACAGTATGTTTGGCTGGAGACCGGCAGTAGCGTCCTTTCTTTGGACTGAAGAGGGTTGGCTCCAGGATCCCATGGGTGCTTAAGTTCATTTGCATGTCACACACACGTCTTCCCGTATACACTTAAGTCATCTCTCCATCAAGCTGTCAATTTAGGTGTCACACAATTCGAATGGAGGACACAATATAAACAATGTCTTTCTGTGCTACTGACAGCAAGGACAGACCTGTGTATAGTCAGCACATATACAGATTTTTTTTTTCCCAAATATTTTCAATACAGAGGGCTAACTGTATTTTAAAACACAGATGAACTTGGCTTACCTGTTCTGGCATTAAAAAATAGACAAAATTCTCATACTTATTAGAATTCTTGAATTTTGCACTTAAGGAAATTAACCAGTTTAGTTTTAGTCCTTGATATGAGGGAAGTGTTGGATACTGCAAATATTTTTCAGTGTAAGGGAACTCTTACTCCCAGTCAATACCCAAAGTGCAAAGCTGAGCATCGTATTCGCTGCACCAGTCTACATTTACCGTGACGCACGCATTAAGGTAGTACGTGTACCCTAAGTGCTGAGAGTTTTTAGCAAGTGAATTCTCACCAGCAGAGTGAACAGCATCCGGATAATAATTTTCAGAACCATCACCCCTTTTATAATGCTCATTAGCCTGCTTTGCAACATCAGCGTCCCATATGCTTTCAGACTTTAATCAGTAATCCATTATGAGCACAAATTAAACTATATGACTTCAAATAAAAAAAGTTAAGCTATATAAACGCTATCACCACGGCAGGTAACAACATGTGCTACGAGCAATAGAGGGGCTGAAGCCACTGTCTGATCTTCTCCAACAATCACAGAACTCAACAGACACGCAAAGAAAATACTTCAATAAATGCTCTACTAGCTAATCTGCTACTAGAAATTAAAATGCCCTCCATTAGTGATTTTAACAGCATGTGTTCTCTAAAACAATGTCATTCAAGTTCCCTTTTGGGAGTACCATCCTAAATAGACCAGTATTCTTTCAAACATTCCCTATAGAATAAATTCTCATTTTTCAGATTTTATAAGTTCCCTGATAAGAATACAGGGAAAAAAGGTTAACAGATGGAAAAAGTAATCATTAAAAATGAAGTCGACATAAAAGAAGTACTAGAAGAAAGTACTATGTATTTTTTGTGACTACAATGAAATATACATAGGTACTTCACAAGAAAGAACTGTATTTAGCACACAGGTCTGGAGGTTGAAGGGCATCAATTCAGCCCAGGTAAGGACCTCGTGGTGGAAACACGTACAAGACAAACAGATCCTATGACATCAGGAAGCCAGAGCCAGCTTGAGAAGGGTCAGGCTTGCTCCTCTGTAACAACGGATGATGTGTGCATCTCACCCCCTGTTCCCGTGCTATTTCAGAGTTATTTGTTATGATTGTTACCTGACCAGGATGCTAAGGTGCTGACCTCCTGCTGAGCCAAGGATGATTTGAGTGGTTGTCTGGAGGCACTGGTTGGGAGGCACCTGGAGAGAGGATGCTTTAACATATTGAAGTCTGTTCCAGGCAGCAGGAGATAACACAGCAATGGTGTTTGTGGTACTTAGAGAGGAACCCGGGACAGGATTATAGATATGGTTTGACTTACCCTCAGAGGATTTTTGTATTGGGATCTTGGTCTCTATAGTATGGTGGAGTTGACAGGTGGTGGGACCTTTAATAGGTGGAGTCAGAGGTCCTTAGGCCATTGGGAAACTGCCCTGGGAAGAGATTAAATACATGTCATGGGATCTCAGAGTGTCTGTTTCTAGTTGTGAGGTGTGACCTCCTCCCAGTTATTAGCTTGCCACTGTGATACTCTCTACCTCTTAGGCCCCTGCAGACTCCTTTTGGGCCACCTAACTTTGGATTTTTCAGCTTCTAAAACCGAACTAACTAAACCTCTTTTCTTTGCAAAGTTAGCCTGCCTGAGGTGTTTCATTATAGCAATGAAAAATGGACTAATATAGATAGTTTGAGAGAACCTTGAAAATAATATGACAGGGTGATTAAGAGAAGCATTTTTAAGATTATAAAAATATAACTATTGCTCATTTAAAATATGTATTCCAACTAAGCTTGCTATTAAGAGAAATGTTTAAGTGGGTTATAGCTCTCCATTTACATCTTTTATAAAATTGGACATGCTATATTGGAAAAAAGGGCCCCTGGATATAATTTGCATTTCTTAAGAATGTGGTAAATCTGTCATTGCACGCATGCTTTGAATAATTATTTTCTTACAGAACTTTATGTTAAACTCTGAAAACATTACCGCCCCTGTCCCCTCTAGTGTATTCATATTTTACCTGACATTATTCCGAGCAGACTGCCTTAGACCCAAACTGATGTTTATTTTTCAGTTGATAGTTGGATTCCCTTGGGGACTGTTACCATATCAATGGAAACAGTGAATTAGTGTTGGTATTTGTTTTGGGCTTTGGTGATCCTCTGAGTTTAGCAGCAGACCCTAGACATCAGAAGTGAGTTAGTGATGGGCACAGCCTGCATAGGATGGTCCCAAATCACACTCAGATTTGTGTGTGTGATGGGTGAGTGGAGAAAGGAAAGAGTGAAATGTGTCGCAGAGTTAAGATTTCAAATTTTGCTGAACGAAGTTACAGTAAAGGAAAACTTGTGAATAAAGATTTTCACTGGCCTCATGCTGCTCTATGAGAAGAGATGAGTAAAAAAAAAAAAGAGTAATGATTCAGCTACTTGAGTTGGCAGCATCTTTTCTGGTAAGTGAGACATTTTCTTACCCCAAACTGTGGAGAATTAGTGAACTGATAGTCTGTGAGAACACGTAACAAAAAAACATGATGGATATAGCCTTGAAGAATCACTGGAGTAGGAAAGGCAGCTGAGTCAGAGTGATGTGTGATATGTAAATTCTTAAGTGAACTTTGAGGGTTATTCCTATAGGATCTTCTTGGATTAGTGGTTAGTATTGATTGTCACCTCTGATGGAGATTGACCTCTGGCATGCCTGTGAGGGATGATCTTGAGTAGGTTAATCGATGTGGGAAGACCCATCCTACCTAACTGGGTGACATTCTCCCAGAGGAGGGATCCTGGGCTGTGTAAAAGGACCAAGTGCTGAATACCAGTACCATTTTGATTGCTGACTGGCTGTGATGAGGGCAGCTCCCTCAGGCTCCTGCTGCCGTGACTTCACTGCTATGTTAGATTGTAACGTCTAATGTGAGCCAGAGTAAACCCTTTCTCCCTTCAGTTGGTTTGGTCCAGGTATTTTATTTCAGGAACAGGAAAATAAACAAAGATGTATAATGTATATTTACAGGAGTTAAAGTGTAATGTGATCAGGTGTTGATATCAATCAGGTGACATATTTCTCAACAGTCCTATTGCATGGTGGCTATACTTGTTTCTCTGGTAAGGAAACAGTCACAGGCAGGCTAGTATGGCATATGTCACGGGTCTGGTTCTAGAGCCTGTGCTCTGTGATAGTGGCATGAGCAAAGCTCTGTGGTTTCAGAATTATATTAGCTGAACGGGGCAGTCTGATTTCTGATCTTCATTCTAGAAATAATAAGATGGCTTTCACATGTGTTGAATAACAAGGCGCCTTACTGATTTTTCAGTTTTCTCTTATACATGCTGGGTAGAGCTAGTAATAAAGGAGAGAAATTACTGAGGCCAGAATAGGGTTCTGCTCTTGGGTCTCTTCCAGCTGAATTGCACCGGGTGCGCCTAAGAATTCATTAGCTGTTTCTCTTTCCTACTCACATATTTGAGACTCTTTCCAGTCGTCTAGGTCAAAAAAGGGAGGAGTAGGTCTTTGAATTTTCCTTATCATAGCAAGATGTATGAGGGAGAATACACTCTGGAGACCAGAGTGACAGTGAGCAAAAACTAATTAGGTACTTTGTTTCCTACCAACATTTTGTGTACTTGACTCCTTACTGAGGCTTAGTCTCCTTGTGCCTTATTGCCCTCATGCCTCAGGTCTGTTTCCCTCACAGTGTGGTCCAGAGTAGAGTCCAGCTATTGGTCAGGCCTGGCTTGTCTCGGAACTGTGGGCACAATATCCATTTTCATTCTGTTTCCTGAAGCCTGGTCAACAGGCTATTGCCAAGCCCAGGTGAAGCTGAACTTTTGAACATCGTGTGCCCAACCAAAAGTAAGGACTAGAGGACAATAGCACCTCACTGCTTACTGGACACTCATAATTTTCTTTGGGGTTTCAGGTGAGAGTACAAGAGGCTGTCATCAATAGTTTATGTTTTGGAAATGTTGACAACACTGAGAAACTCATTTCAATGTAGAGTTAGGTGGAATATTTTGGTTACAGAGACTTCATTTTTCCCATTTAAATTTCTGTTTGGATTTTTGTTTCTACTGCTGTATCATTATGGCATTTCCAGTTTATATCCAAAGTCCTATAAACAGTATCTGGTGGAGGAGCCTCTGCTGCTAAAATCGATGAGTAGTTTATTTTGATTTTCCTTTAAATTCAAGTAAATCAGATGAAGATTAAAACCAAGATAAAGCTATTATATTATCTCTTATTGTGTCTTGTCATTTGTCATTGCTATCCTGTCTAACAAATTTTGTGGAAAGCGATGATTTGTTTTTGAGATATTCCCACAAATAGATATTCAAATCTTTCATTTTAGCCAGCTGATTACAGTGTGTGCGTGGACTAAGCTACATGAAGTTCCATATGGTAAATAATAGCTTTCACTAGAGACACTCTATCTAGGCTGTGAACCCCTGTGAGGAGTTGTCAGGTTCCATTTTCAGGAAGTAAAGCTAAATTTTGATGCTACCAAGTATAAATCCAATCAGCACATAAAGTGCACTAACTGTTTTATTTTGCTAGTGGCCACAAGATTGTAAGGATGAATATAATGTAGTTTAAACTTATAGTAAAGTTTTATTTCTATATTCATTTTAAGCATATGTCTATGTAGAATAAAGAACAAGTCTGTATGTTTGTTTCACAGCCAAAGCAGACTTTTTCTTCAGAGATAAGATCTCAGCATATGCTGGGCAGTGATGGTGCACGCCTTTAATCTCAGCACTTTGGAGGCAGAGGCAGGCGGATTTCTGAGTTCGAGGCCAGCCTGGTCTACAGACTGAGTTCCAGGACAGCCAGGGCTACACAGAGAAACCCTGTCTTGAAAAACCAAAAAAAAAAAAAAAAAAAAAAAAAATCTCAATATCTATCCCTGATTTACAGTGTAGTTCAGGCTGGCCTGGAAGTCAGAGCTCTGCCTGCCTCTGCCTCCTCAATACTCCAGTTAACAATCTGTGCCACCACATCAGCTCAAAACGGTCAGCTTATAGAAGAGTTAGAGCACCCCAGTGTGAGGACTTTTGTGGTAGCACTCTTTCCTGTACAAAAAAGATCTCCATCGAGCTTTGCACTGTTACACTGTGGGATATTTGTTGTGAGATTCTGAAGACACAGTCAGGTTTTCTTTTGTTTCTTTATCTGACTGGCTTACCCTCAGCTGACTGCTTAAGTCAGTGGCTGAGAATTTTCGCCAGCTCCTTGGTAACACGCATCATTCATGATACAGTGAAGATTGGTATTATCAATTGAAATGTCTAAGTAGAAGACAAAAATAAAATGCTACTTGAAAATCTAGAGTGAAAAGAGACCATCTTTTGCTTTTTGAGAGCCCTCTATTTTCTGCCTATATTTAATATAGCCATTGAATATCCCCTTTCAATGCTTGACTCTCATCATTTTCAATTATAGAGGAACTCTTCAGCAAATAGCCATTTATGTGTACTTCTAGACACCAGTTGAGAGAGACTGTATGTTGTGGCTGTCAACTTGTGCTCCCCAGAAATCTTAAGAAAAACCAAACCAAATAAGCCAGATCATACCAAGTTAAGCCAAATGAAGCTAAACTGACCAAACCAAGTGAAATCAAGCCAAACCAAGCCAAACCATTTGGTGATTTTGTTTTCTTGGATTCTGTGATAGTCACTTTTAGACACTCAAGTATATTATCTCTGTGAGTACAAATATGGTTTGAATTTCTCTCAGTTAAACTGATGGAATTTGTGTATTTGATACTCATGATCGAATCAATAAAGACTTCTTAAAGTTCATCTTCACTTTAAATTTTTAATGTTTTAAATTTATAAACTTAATCTAAAAATTGTTGATAAATAAAAATGTTACAGTTGTAAATTTTTTTAAGACATAAGATCTTATTGGTAGATTGTTTAGGCTGGGCTCCAGTTTTACCTCAAGTGATTTTCTTGTTTCAACCTTTGGCATATACCTAAAAAGGTGTTTTTATAATTTTGCCTATTTTAAAAATATTTATTTATTTATTATTTATGTGTATGTGAGTGAGCCTGTATGAGTCCATGTGTACTGTGTTCATGTTGGAGCTCATGGATGGAGGCCCAAAACAGGTGTCAGATTCCTTGGACTGGAGTTACCACATGAGTGCTAGGAACTGACCTGACGACTCCGCAGGAACAGTAAATACTCTTAAATGCTGAGCCATCTCTCCATTTTCACTTGCCAATTAATTAATGCGTTGTTTAAATATGACATGAACCGTCATGAAAATACAAATGTGTTTTTGGATCAGGTTTACAGGGGGAAAGGAAGATGATTTCTTTTTTTTTCTCAACACTTGGATAATCTCTAGCATATGTATGTTCTTTGTGATGGTTTCTTTGTGCATTTGTAAATGATAGACACATTAAAAAAAAGACTAAGCAGTATGTTCAGTCTACTGTCTTGACTACCTCAATGAGTTGTGAACATTGTTTTCTCTGTATAAAGCATGTTTCTTAACATTAGCATAGTGTTGTATTATGTAGTTGGACTGTATTAGCTGATCATGTCACTGTGACATGGTGCTCAGTTTGCTTGGTGCTTTTTCATTGTTTTGTGTGTAAAGTATATATAGCCTTATTTTGTTGTGTAGATCTTGGTCTTTGCCATCAGTCTTCATGTTTCCTAGAGAGATATCTAATAGACACGTTGGCCATGAAAATGAAATTTTAGAAAATGGTTGATCAACATCAATTTTACTTTACCCTTTCATCTCCATATCTTTCATCATCGTCTATGACTTTAGTATTGTTCAAAGGCAATGAAAGAGATTGTCATTAATTCTTATTACTGTAAAATCAAATTCATTTTCAATAAATAAGTGAGCATTGACTATTAGAAATGAAAATATTAATGTAATTGGACTTGTTGCCCAAATCTCCATCCAAGACACATCACTAGTTCTTTTTAAATATTCTTTCCTTTGGGTTTAAAAAAATTGCTATTCATAGCATGTTGACATTCTGAAAAATGCATGGTTTAAAACAGCCTCCTGCAAAATATAGTACTGGCTTAATAATAACATACAAAGCCAGTCAGGACTTAAAGCCAAATGCCAGAAGTTCTTCAGTCAAAGAGTTTTGTTGTTAGTGTGGTGATGTTTATCGTTGACCTTTAAATATATGCTGCATTACTCTTCATAAGAAATCTTATTGGTAACTTACACATAAATTAAGTCACAAGGATAGCACCAGGAGGAACCATTGTATGGTAAAACACTTTCTTCCATTGGAATGAATCTGGTGTACTTATGAAATTCATCTTTTTTCTGCCCGTTTAAGCTAGTGTCCAAGCTGATGTGAATCTGTGTTTTATTTCATACATTGCCCAGCAACTCCAACACTGGCATGACTGGAGAAGATTTTACTTATTTACATTCTTGTAATTTCACAGCCATGTTTCAGCTGCACGTAAGTATAAGTCTGAGTATCTTAGCTATTTTTTTTACAGACTTTTATATGTAATGCATTATTAGATTAACTTCTTCCTGTTAATTTCTTTATAAGCTATGAAACTGATAAAAAATATTTTAAAGTTATCACGAAGTATTAAAACATATAGTTTACAATTTGTCACAAAATTGGAGCAAATTTGTTTACTTATTATAACTGGATGGGGGATGGGACGTGGGAATAAGACTTGGGGAAAACTTTGTAAGAAACCCTCCTTAGTGGAAATCTCAAATGACTTAGTAAATTATTTTATGAAATTATCATGTATGTTGGAAATTATTATTTGTAGAGAATCAGTTAATATTCTAATTATTAGTGCAGTTCCCATAGGGACTTGACCTGATAATACTCTCAAAGATCCGTTTGCTAAAGTTACTTGAGAAGAATTCTAAATGCTTTCTTTATAAATTCCCTAATGTTTGAATGACACTCATTCTTGCCATCTTTATGCCTTCTGTTATAGGTAGTTTTATATTATGTGCTACCAGGAAGGCTAATAACTATTTTAGGTGTTTAGAGAAACAATTTCAAAAGGAAATCTCTGAATTATTAGCAGTTAGTTTAGGAGAATGATGATACATTACTTTCTCATTTTCCTTGAATATCAAATAGTATAGCTCCATTGAAGGGTTTGGTGGGAATTCTGATATTATCATCTGTGTGTTTAGTTTTAGCTGGCCAACATTTATTTGATATGGCTAGTTTTATGTGGTTGGGAAGAAATCAATCTGAATGTTTTGGAAGGCAGCAATCTGAGAATGCCTGTGGTTGGTACTGGAAGCACTGCAGCAGCCTGGCGCTTGCTTCTCCCTGGCTCCTTGCGCTCTTGTTGCTACAGGACCTGTCTTTAGGCTGTAGTTTGTAGTTCGTCCCTGTTCTTGCCATTTCCATTGAATTACTAATGGCACCATTGCCCTTTAGGATACAGCTTGTGGTATCAGGAAAGAAACAAATGACAAGTTGATTAGTTAGTAGTAGTTAGACTGTAAGAGAATTCAAAATAACCAGTGAGTGGAATTGGGCAAATTTGTTTCTTTTGTAAGTATGGAGATAGAGGAAGCGGAAAGAAGATTATGTTAGAGATGGACATCTTAATGTCATCTCCCATTTTATCTTTCTATATTTTGAAATCTTATGTATATGGGTTTTTTTACCTTTATTTGTCTGTACACTATGTACATAGTTGATGCCCTTGGAGGCCAGCGAGGTATGGAAGCTGCAGAAACTGGAGTTAAAGGCGGTTGTAAACTACTCCGTAGGTACTGGGCTCATTTCTCTGCAAGAGCAAGTGTGCTCCTCTTTAGCCACTGAGCCAGCTTTCCACCCTTACCTATATTTTTTATTAGAATATTCATTGGCTACTAGTGGCCGTGCAAACCATAAGAATTCCTCTGTTTTATTTGTGATGAGGGTGGGTATTTTAGTTGAGAGCAGTGGTTCTTGGTGGCAGAGCACTCTGGTATGTCAGGTGTGAGAGGTGACACTGGGGGTGGTGCTCAGTGGCAGTATTGGGGAGCAGTTTTAAAGAACTGTGTGCCCTTAGCTTCTGACTGTCCCATCAGAAGTTCAAAACTTCTTTACCAAAGCTCAAGCCTAGTTGTCTAATATGTAAACAAAGAATTTTTATATGGTTTTAAAGTAGCTTGCATTTTCTAGGAATACAGCTTACATGTAGCTCTAGCAATTGCTCTGGCCACTGTGCTGATTTAACACAGCTCAAGGTCAGACGATTGCCTCACATCTTTGGAGTATCTGTAGCTGAATGTTTACATAGTGAGAGCTCATTTTTTTATTATTTCTTATTTGTTTTTGTTTTTGTTCCTTTTTAAAAGAATTATACTTTGGATATTATATTGCTTAACGTTTTGTGTTGGATTCTTACCTATTTTTCTAAAAGATGATAGATATAATACACACTGTCTTGTCCTAGGAAACTTTGGAACAGGAAGTTGAGATGAGGGCAGTGGTAGAGTACTTAACTTTGAATTCATAAGGCTCTGGTTCAATCCCAGCTCAAAATATAACAAAACAAAACAAAAGACTGGACTGAGCAGAGGTGACATTTTTCATTACTTTATAACATTCCCTTTTTCTTTTCTCTTTTTCTTTTTTGAGTCAGTGTTTCATGGAGCTTAGACTGACCTTGAGCTTGTTATATAACTAAGGATGACCTTGAACTTCTGATCCTCCAGCTCTCACTGAGTGCCAGGATGTAATGTGTCATCTTAAGCTTGATTTTATGTGGTGCTGACATTTGGAACCCAGGACTTCCTATATGCTAGGTAGCTGTTCTGCCAACTGAGCCACATCCTCCGTCTCTTTTTGTTTATTTCGTATAGTCCTTGCAGTTCTACAGGATTGACATTACTAAACCTTGCACAACTCCTGGAAGAAATTACACATCTTTCCTCCATCTGCTGTCGATATTAAGGGGGTTTGTGGTTCACTATGAATCTCACCATAATAAATGGTTTTTCTTTACTATGATCATCTTTTCAGGCTACTTTTACTGTGGGTAACTTATTTTACTTTTAGGAAAAGGCCAACTACATTTAAATGAAAGATTATGCTTTGGTCTTGAAATCCCTCTGTAATCTCATGTTCTAAAGACAGATCAGCTGTGATCTGCTGAGCCACCGAGCTTCCATGATGCTTCACAGAGGGATTCTGTTGTTTTCTTAACGATTATAACTGCTTATGAATACATTGCAATGGTGTTTTTTGACTGTTGAGTGGAGATTTGTTACTTTAGATGAAGGAAAAATCAACAGAGCTGTAGTTTTTATAATCTGACCTTGAGAGGCTGATCTAATGATCAGAATCTGAAATCAGTAGAAAACAGAGATGGAGATATTGCACTGTGACTTAATGCAACATACACTAATAAACCACCTTGACATTTTAATATAGTTGAACTATCACAAATAAAGTAAGTATTAAGTGGGAGTGTAAAATGTAAATTTCTTTAAAAAACAAGAACTTTCCAGTAGACACTATTGTGCTGTTTTTGCTGTCTTACAGTGGTCCAGCACCTAGAGCCAGGACTCTGGTCTTCCTTACAGGAGGGGTGGTAGTTAAGTCATGAATTAAGATGAGATTGCTTGACTTTCCATGGTATGAAATGTTGGAAGACAAATTTTATTTATCGAATTTTGGGGCTTTTGCCACTGCTATTACATAGTCTGTAAGAGACAGTGCTGTGATGCCTGCACTAGGACAGTCAGTATGAAAGTGGACTATAGTGTTTACGTGCCAATTGGCCTGTGTTATTGTACATCAAGCAGTGTATTCTCTGTAAGTACACACATTACTTCTCTAAATTTATTTCGAGAAATAATAACTAGCATTTAACAGTATCTTATAGCCGAATAATAGCTAGCATTCAACAGTATTTTATACTGTTGAGTAATATATTCATAATTATATCTGCCTTTCAAAGATGCATGGATTTCCACTATTTGCAAAATTATCTTTTATTTATATTTTCCCAACCTTTTTTGTTTCCTTTTTAAAGTTGTTGCCCAGAAGCCTATAATAGCTGCCTCTATAACTCTCCTCCCACGAGTTCCTAATGCACACATGACCCGATTTCCATACTCTCTTCAGAATGAAATGTGATTTGCAAACCACACTGTCAGGTCTTCCTCAAATGCCCAAGGTAGACATTAATTCACTGAGCCTGGAGTTGGCCTCACAGTCTTCCTCTGCATTGCACTCCAGGTGGCTGCTGCGAGTCACGGGAATCAATCACGCGGGATGCAGTCTGTTTATTGTTTCAACATGCTATCTTATCCTTTCCGTCCCATTTATTTATTTATTTTTTATTTTTATTTTTTATGTCTCTAACGATGCCTTTCACTCCCGTCAATGAATTTTAAGTCTGCTCCTTAGTCTTTTACCCTTCTCTTACATGTTTGCCCCTATCCTGGGAGAATTCTCTGAGCTCTGATCTGCAATAACCATTCTTAGACCTTCATTTTCACCCAGGTCTGACATAAGATCTGAGTTTCAGGTCCAGATACCTAATTGCCCACAGCTCCGTGCAGTGCTTGTTCCATTACTTTTGGTTGAATGTGTCTGAAACAGAGCTCATTATCTTTGTTTCTCCAAGGATCTTTCCTCTTTACTTAATTGACCATCATGGGTATTAATTCCTCGGCTGTCTGTGCCTCTGCCATCTTTCTCTTTCATCTCATCATCTCAGGCCATGTTTTTCTTGGAGAAAGGTCTTGTATCTTAGACCGATCCACACTGCTAGTCTCCACTGCCAGTGGCTTTCCACTTTCATTCACACCCCAGGACCAGGGGAGCTCTTGTTTCTGCACATAGTTGGGGCCCATTCTGTGAGAGTTTGCTTCTGTAGGTTCTAATAGTCCCCTAGTGGTGCTGCTGTGTGGGGCTCCACAGTGAGAACCACTCAGTGTCTTGTATTCCTCTCCCATTGTCAGATACAATTGCCTGCTAGCACTTTGTTTCTTCTATTGTTCCCAGGTTTTACATCTGAAGCCGGCCTCTGAGCATTCCTTTCATTGGTTTACTGCCTAGTGTCCGAAGTTCCTCCCACAGTTCAGCATACCCTTCTCTTTTTACTTCTTCCAAACAAGTTTTGTTTTCCTTCTCCTTTTTGTATTAATTAAGGACTTGCCCAGGTCCCTCCTCTGTAATAGTGTTCCTTGGGATGTTTCCTTTCCAGGAAAGCCCAGCAGCTCAGCCTTACCTTATTAATTATCATCTCCTTAATGGTAAGGGGCTAGTTTATATCTCATCTCTTAAACCTGAGCATGGGATTGAGCTGAAGTAGATGCACTGCGTAGGGAATTTATTTCCCTAGTTTAGATATACCTAATGGCCCTTGATTTGGGGGAGGGGAGTGAGATCAGCTAATGTTACTTCCATCAGTGAACAGAAAACGGCACAAACATTGAAACAGAAAGGTTTTAATGTTTAAGTACAGTAAACCTTACTGAATACCTGTCCTCCTTTGTGAATAGCAAGGTGTTGGTGGCTTTGGAGAGGTCTAGATTTGCTGTAAGGGAGAGTCCAGGAGCAGAAACCTGGCATGGGTAGTTGGCATGCTGGGATTTGTTTGGAAGTATTTTGAGAGAGCCATAGTCTTCTCTACACAACACCTATGTGCCTTGATTTTCTTTGAGATGGATGTTCAATTCCACAAACCAGTCTGGAGATGTGTGCCTGCAATTTTGTTTCCTGATTTCTCTTCTTTTTTTTTTTTTTTTTTTTGCCTCATCTTAAATCCTATATATATTTTGCTGGTTTGGTACCTGAGAGATAATTTCTGTGAATGAATGATATGTTACTTTAAGTAGAACAACTGGCAGCATGTTGTTGCCTGTGATAGACCACTTTGTTCCTTTATGTTCATTTCAGTGAGCTTTCTAGAGCACATGGATGCTCAAGCTGGAATTCAGTCCATCTGTCTTCTGCTTAACATGGTTACAGAGGAGGGAAAAATATCGGAAACATAATGGTTTGGGTCCTTATTTTACAGATGCCACAGCTGTGGCCTGAAGCAGTGTCAGACTCTGAGCAAAGTCAAAGCCGGGGG
>JADRCC010284373.1:0-10816 GCA_019843855.1 Hylomyscus alleni | reverse complement strand
TGCTGTAGTCTCTTCTTATTCTGACTTCATTCTCAGGAGATTAAGCACACTTTGGTAGAATACTTTCATGTAGACACCAACACCTAACTCTAAACCATCTCTTTTCCTTACTGTCAACTCTCAATACCTAAAAGAACACTTTACCAGGAAATCCTAAGGGCCATACCTAGGAGGATGTCAAAAAAATTCATTACAGGCAAGACACAACTAACTACTCCATACTTCTAAAATCCAAGAGAGCAGTAGAAATGGAGGAACAAAATACCCATTCAACAAAGAAACACCACCTTTTAGCCTTTAGAATTACAATCTTCCCAAACACATATGGCTAGATGACAGCATAATATGAATTAGTAACTCCCAAGATGATATGTCTCCACTACACTTGACCAACCCTAGCAGAGTAGACCCTGAGAATGGTAGCAGCTGAAGAAAATAACAAAATCCGTAAAATGACCTATACGAATATGACACATTTTCTTAAAAAGGAAATTAATGAATCCATTAAATAAAATCTATGAAAACACAAGCAAGCAGTAGAAGGAAATGAATAAAATAATCTAAGACCAGAACATGAATCTATAATCAATAAAGAACAAAACTAAGAAAAATCTGGAAATTAAAAACAGTAGGAATACAAACATTAGGAATACAAATATTCAGCAAGCCTTTTAAACAGATTATGAGAGGTGGGAGAGAGAACAGAATACCAGGTGTTGAAAACAAAATAGAATATGTAGATACTTTGGTCTGAGACAATGTTAAATATACAAAACAAAAACAAAACCAAAAAAGAATCACACAAGACATCCATAAAATCAAGATCAAATCTAAGAATAACATGATTAGAAGAAGGAGAAAAAAGCCCAGGTCAATGGTCCAGAAAATATTCTCAAAAACTCAGAGAAGAAAATTTCCCTCATCTAAAGAGGGAGACTCATATCAAACTACAAGAAGCACACAAGAGGCTAGATGAAGAAAAGGCTTATGACAACATCCAACTTATCTTCATGATAAAAGCCCTGGAGATATTAGGGATTCAATGGACATACTCCAACATAACAAAGGCAATTTCCAGAAAGTCCTTAGGCAACATCACATGAAATGGATTAAAAACTCAAAGCAATTCCATTACAATTGGGAACAAGACAGGGTTGTTCATCCTTTCTATACCTATTCAGTATATTACTTAAAGTATTAGCAAGATCAATAGAACAACTTAAGAAGATCAAGGGGATACAAATAGGAAAGGAAGAGTTCAAAGTATCTTAATTTTCAGATTATATGATACGTAAGTGGCCCTAAAACTTCCATCAGGAAACTTGTACTACTTCTAAACACATTCATTGAAGTAGCTGGATACAAAATTTCTTGTGTGTACTTTTAAAAACAAGATTGCTCTTTTGCCCAGGGCAGGACTCTCAGATTTGCTCCATGATCACACTCTTGCCAGCCCTTGCTCTGACTTAGCTCATCCAATTGCCAGCTGGTGCCTATCCCAGGAGCTCAGCCAGAGCTCTGACCTCTCTTGGTTTGCCTCTGAGATCAGCTTCAACCCCAATCTGCCTGTTGCTCCTGGCTAGCCTTGCCAAGCCACCAACAACTGCCTGGTCTTCTCTCCCTTGCCCATCTTAGCTCAGTGGAATAGAAACACTAGAGTGCTTTATTATCTTAAAACTTTCCAGATAACACAAATTCTGGGCAAAGAATCTCCTGCCCTAGCCTCATCAGCTAGCCTATTCAAGCCATGTGCCAGTGGTGGAGGCCACTGTTTCTGCTAGCCCTAAGACCTTACATGACTCTTGCATCATACACTTTTTTCCAAAGCCTAGTCTGAAGAGACCTCCTCTTTCTCTGTATCCCTTCTCTTTTTCTGGGACTCAAAACTCCCACCTTTTTTCCTTCTGCCAGCAATTGGCTTTCACTTTCTTTATTGACCAAATCAAGAGCCAATTAGGGAACTAAATTTTAGTATCAGCTCCTCCTATAAGAATTAACTCAAAAGAATTAGTAGACTTCCTATATACAAATGACAAGTTGAATGAGAAACAAATCAGGGAAATAATACTTTTCACAATAGCCTGAAATAATATAAAGTGTCTTGGAGCGATTCTAACCAAGAAATTGAAAGACTAGATTTAAAAAATCTTTAGGGTATTACACAAAGAAATTGAAGAAGGTATCAGAAAATGGAAAGATCTCCCATGCTCACTGATCACTAAGACTGATACTGTAAAAAAATGCCCATTCTAACCAAAAACAAACTAAAAAATCTATATAATCACTGTCAAAATTCCAAAACAACTTTAACAGATTTTGTAAGGACAGTTTTCATCTTAATATAGAAACATGAAAACCCATGTTAGCTAAAGCAAACTTTAATCATAAAAGAACTGTGGGAGGTCTCATTAGCCCTAATTTCAAATAGTATTACAGGGATATAGTAACAAAACCAGCACTGTATTGGTACAAAATAGACATGTTGATCAACAGAATCAAATTGAAGACCCAAACATGAAACCACAAACCTAAGGTAATTTGAATTTTGATAATGAAGCCAGAAACACATACTGGAAAAATGACAGCATCTTCGACAAATCGTGCTAATCAGACTTGATGTCTCTGTGTAGAAAAATCCAAATATAAGGCCTCAGAAGTGGCAGGGTAGCCAGTGCAGGATCCTTTCTACCTCAGTCTATACCTAGGAAAAACTGCTCATCCACAGCCCTCTCTGCCCTGTCCCTACAAGCAGAGAACTTGCCTCCAGGGAGTGCTCCAATGCAGGGACTCAGATGAGATCACCATTTTCTCTCTGGTGACTTTCTAAGGTGGGTCCAGCTGGGAGGCACAGGCGTCAGAAGTGGTAGGGCAGCCAGCAGAGGATCTTTTCTACCTCCATCTACACCTAGGAGAGACTGTTGATCCACAGCCCTCTCTGCAACATTCCCACAAGTGGAGAGCTTGTCTCCAGTGTTTGTTCTGACCCCAAGACTCAGGAGGGATGACTGATCCACAGCCCTCTGCACGCAGGTTCTTACCAGAGCAATGCTAATCTCCCAGAAATGCTGACACAGGCTTACAGACCCACAGGAGGAACAAGCTCCAGCCAGAGACAGCAAAAACATCTAACACCAGAGATCAACAGATGGCCAAAGGCAAATGCAAGAATCTTACCAACAGAAACCAAGAGTATTTGGCTTCATTAGAACCTAGTACTCCCACCACAGCAAGTCCTGGATATCCCCAACACCAAAAAAGCAAGATTTGGATCTAAAATCATATCTCACAATGATGACAGAGGAATTTAAGAAGGGTATGAATAACTACCTTAAAGAAATACAGGAGAACATAGGTAAACAGGTTCAAGACCTTAAAGAGGAAATACAAAAATCCCTTAAAGAATTACAGGAAAGCACAAACAGGTGAAAGAATTGAATAAAACCATCCAGGACCTAAAAATGGAAATAGAAACAGTTAAGAAATCACAAAGAGACAATTCTAGAGAAATCCTAGAAAAGAAGCCAGGAACCATAGATGCAAGCATCACCAACAGAATACAAGAGATAGAAGAGAGAATCTCAGGGGTAGAAGATACCATAGAAAACATTGACACAACAGTCAAAGAAAACACAAAATGCAAAAAGTTCCTAACCCAAAACATCCAGAAAATCCAAGACACAATGAGAAGACCAAACCTAAGGATAATAGGTATAGAAGAGAATGAAGACCTCCAACTTAAAGGGCCAATAAATATCTTCAACAAAATTATAGAAGAAATCTTCCCTAACCTAAAGAAAGAGATGCCCATGAACATACAAGAAGCCTATAGAACTCCAAATAGACTGGACCACAAAAGAAATTCCTCCAGCCACATAATAGTCAAAACAACAAATGCACAAAACAAAGAAAGAATATTAAAAGCAGGAAGGGAAAAAGGTCAAGTAACATTAAAGGCAGACCTATCAGAATTACACCAGACGTCTCACCAGAGACTATGAAAGCCAAAAGATCCTGGGTTGATGTTATACAGACCCTAAGAGAACACAAATGCCAGCACAGGCTACTATACCCAGAAAAACTCTCAATTACCATAGATGGAGAAACCAAAGTATTCCATGAAAAAAACAAATTTACACAATATATTTCCACAAATCTAGACCTTCAAAGGGTAATAAATGAAAAACTTCAAAACAAGGAAGGAAACTACATCTTAGGAAAAACAAAGAAGTAATCTGCCAACAAAACTAAAAGAAGAGAGCCACCAGAACAGAATTCCAACTCTAAAACAAAAATAACAGGAAGCAGCAATTACCTTTCCTTAATATCCTTAATATCCATATTAATATCAATGGATATTGATTAAAAAGACATAGACTATCAGGACCCAACATTTTGTTGTATACAGGAAACCCACCTGAGTGACAAAGACAGACACTACCTCAGAATGAAAGACTGGAAAACAATTTTCCAAGACAATGATCCTAAGAAAAAACCTGGAGTAGCCATTCTAATATCAAATAAAATCGATTTCATGCTAAAGTGATCCAGAAAGATAAGGAGGGACACTTCATACTCATCAAAGGTATGATCTACCAAGATGAACTCTCAATTCTGAACCTCTATGCTCCAAATCAAAGGGCATCTACATTCATAAAAGAAATTTTACTAAAGCTCAAAGCACACATTGCACCACACACAATAGTAGTGGGAGATTTCAACACCCCACTCTCTGCAATGGACAGATCATGGAAACAGAAATTAAACAAAGACACAGTGAGACTAACAGAAGTTATGAAATATATGGATTTAACAGATATCTATAGGACTGTTTATCCTAAAACAAAAGGATATGCCTTCTTCTCAGCACCTCATGGTACCTTCTCCAAAAGTGACCATATAATTGGTCACAAATCAGGCCTCAACAGATACAAGAAGATTGAAATAATTCATTGCATCCTATCAGATCACCATGGACTAAGGCTGCTCCTCAATAAAAACATAAACAATAAAATGCTCACACATACGTGGGAGCTCAACAACACTCTACTCAATGATAACTTGGTCAAGGAAGAAATAAAGAAAGAAATTAAAGACTTTCTAGAGTTTAATGAAAATGAAGCCACAACATACCCAAACTTATGGGACACAATGAAAGCAGTCCTAAGAGGAAAACTCATAGCTTTAAGTGCCTATAAAAATAAACTGGAGAAAGCATACACCAGAGATTTGACAGCACATCTGAAAGCTCTAGAACAAAAAGAAGCAAATCCACCCAAGAGTAGTCAAAGGCAGGAAATAATCAAACTCAGGGCTGAAATCAACCAAATAGAAACAAAAAGAACTATACAAAGAATCAACCAAACCAGGAGCTGGTTCTTTGAGAAAATCAACAAAATAGATAAACTCTTAGGCCAACTAACTAGAAGGCACAGAGACATTATCCTAATTAAAAGATCAGAAATAAAAAGGGAGACATAACAGCAGACACTGAGGAAATAAAAAACAAAAAACAAAAACCTGAGATCCTACTACAAAAGCCTATACTCAATAAAACTGGAAAATGTGGATGAAATGGACAATTTTCTAGACAGATACCAGGTACCAAAGTTAAACCAAGATCAGATCAACAATCTAAACAGTCCCATATCTGCTAATGAAATAAAAACAGTCATTAATAGTCTCCCAACCAAAAAAAAGCCCAAGACCAGATGGGTTTAGTACAGTTTTATCAGACCTTCAAAGAGGACCCAATACCAATACTCCTCAAACTATTCCATAAAATTGAAACAGAAGGTACTCTACCCAATTTGTTCTATGAAGCCACAATTAGTCTTATACCTAAACCACACAAAGACCTAACAAAGAAAGAAAACTTCAGACCAATTTCCCTTATGAATATTGATGCAAAAATACTCAATAAAATTCTTGCAAACCGAATCAAAGAACACATCAAAACAATAATCCACCATGATCAAGTAGGCTTCATGCCAGGAATGCAGGGATGGTTCCATATTCAGAAATCCATCAATGTAATTCACTATATAAAAAAAACTCAAAGAAAAAAAAACATATGATCATTTTCTTAGATGCTGAAAAAGCATTTGACAAAATCCATCATCCCTTCATGATAAAAGTCTTGGAAAGATCAGGAATTCAAGGCACATACTTAAACATAGTAAAAGCAATATACAGCAAACCAGTAGCTAACATCAAACTAAATGGAGAGAAATTTGAAGCAATCCCACTAAAATCAGGGACTAGACAAGGCTGCCCACTCTCTCCCTACCTCTTCAATATTGTACTTGAAATCCTAGCCAGAGCAATTAGACAACAAAAGGAGATCAAAAGGATCCAAATTGGAAAGGAAGAAATCAAATTATCACTACTTGCTGATGATATGCTGGTATACTTAGGCGACCCAAAAAAATCCACCAGAGAGCTCCTAAATCTGATAAACAACTTGAGCAAAGTAGCTAGATATAAAATTAATTCAAGCAAATCAGTGGCCTTCCTCTACACATAGGATAAACAGGCTGACAATAGTCACAAATAATATAAAATACCTTTGTGTGACAACTAAGAGAGTAAAAGATCTGTTTGACAAAATCTTCAAGTCTCTGAAGAAGGAAAAGATGGAAAGATCTCTCATGCTCATGGATTGGCAGGATTAATATAGTAAAGTTGCTGAAAGCCATTTACAGATTCATTGCAACCCCCATCAAAATTCCAACTCAATTCTTCTCAGACTTAGAAAGAGCAATTTTCAAATTCATCTGGAAAAACAAAAAACCCAGGATAGCCAAAACTATTCTCAACAATAAAGGAACCTCTGGTGGAATCACCATCTCGGACCTTAAGCTGTACTACAAAGCAATTGTGATAAAACAAAAACAAAAACAAAAAGAAACAAACAAACAAAACTGCATGGTATTGGTACAGTGACAGGCAGGTACATCAATGGAATAGAAATGAAGACCCAAAAGTGAACCCACAAACCTATGGCCACTTAATGTTTCACAAAGGAGCTAAAACCATTCGGTAGAAAAAAGACAGCATTTTCAACAAATGGTTCTGGTTCAACTGGCGGTTAGCATGTAGAAGAATGCAAATTGATCCATTCCTATCTCCTTGTACAAACCTCAAGTGGATCAAGGACCTCCACATCAAACCAGATACACTGAAACTAATAGAAAAGAAAGTGGGGAAGAGCCTCACGCACATAGGCACAGTGGAAAATTTCCTGAACAGAACACCAATAGCTTATGCTCTAAGATCAAGAATTGACAAATGAGATCTTATAAAATTGCAAAGCTTCTATAAGGCAAAAGACTATCAATAGGACAAAACGGCAACCAACAAATTGGGAAAAGATCTTTACCAGTCTTATATCTGATAGAGGGCTATTATCCAATATATACACAGAACTCAAGAAGTTAGACTCCAGAGAAACAAATAACCCTATTAAAAATGGGATACAGAGCTAAAAAAAGAATTCTCAACTGAGGAATACTGAATGGCTGAAAAGCACCTAAAGAAATGTTCAACATCCTTAGTCATCAGGGAAATGCAAATCAAAACAACTCTGAGATTTCACCTCATACCAGTCAGAATGGCTAGGATAAAAAACTCAGGTGACAACAGATGCTGGCCAAGTAGTGGAGAAAGAGGAACGTACCTTCATTGCTGGTGGGATTGCAAGCTGGTACTATCACTCTGGAAATCAGTTTGGCAGTTCCTCAATAAATTGGGCATAGTACTACCAGAGGACCCAGCTATACCACTCCTGGGCATATACCCAGAAGCTGCCCCAACATGTAATAAGGACACATGCTCCACTATGTTCATGCCAGCCTTATTTATAATACTAGAAACTGGAAACAACCAGATGTCCCTCAACAGAGGAATGGATACAGAAACTGTGGTACATCTACTACACAATGGAGTACTAATCAGCTATTAAAAACAATGGTTTTATGAAATTCTTGGGGAAATGGATGGACCTGGAGAATATCATCCTGAATGAGGTAACCCAATCACAAAAGAACACACATTGTATGCATTCTCTGATAAGTGGATAGTAGCCCACAAGATCAGAATACACAAAGTGCAATCCACAAACCACAAGAAACTCAAGAAAAAGGAAGACCAAAGTATGGATAATTTGTTTCTTCTTAAAAGGGGGAACAAAATGCCCATGGAAGGAGTTGTAGAGACTAACTATGGAGCAGAGACTGAAGGAAGGACAATTCAGAGACTGCTCCATCTGGGAATCCTTCCCATATTCAATCATCAAATTCAGACACTATTATGGATGCCAACAAGTACTGGATGACAGGAGTCTGATATAGCTGTCTACTGAGAGGCTCTGATAGTACCTGACTAATACAGAAGTAGAGGCTCACAGCCATCCATTGGACTGAGTGCAAGGTCCCCAGTGAAGGAACTTGAAAAAGGACCCAAGGAGCTGAAGGGCTTGCAGTCCCTTAGGACCAATGACAATATGAACTACCTAGTACCCTCAGAATCCCCCGGAAGTAAACCACCAACCAAAGAGTACACATGGTGGGACTAAAGGCTCCAGCAGCATATGTATAGCAGCAGATGACCAAGTCAGTCATCAATTCGAGGAGAGATTCTTGGCCCTGTGAATGTTCTATGCCCCAGTGTAGGGTAATGCCAGGGCCAGTAAGCAGGAGAGGGTGGGGTGGTGAGCACAGGGAGAGGGGAGGCAACAGGGTTTTTTTTTGTTTGTTTTTTTAATTTTTTGGAGGGGAACCTAGGAAAGGAGATATTTTATGACATGTAAATAAAGAAAACATATAACAAAAAAAATCCAAATACATCCCTATTTATCATCCTGAATAAAACTCAACTCCAGTAGAATAAAAAAAAAAAATAGAATAAAATCAGATGCACTTAACCCAATAGATGAGAAAGTAAGAAATAACTTTGATCTCATTGGCACAGGAAAACACTTTCTCACTCATACATAGCACAGTTCCTAAGATCAAAAATTAATAAATGGGACCTCATAAAATGGCCAAGCTTCTCCATTTCAAAGGATACTGTCATTTGGACAAATCTGCAGCCTACATACTAGAAACCAACTTTTGTTAACTCCATATCCAATAGAGGATTAATATCCAAAATACATAAATAACTAAAAGTAACCAAATGACCTTATACAAAATGCTGGTACATATCTAAACAGAAATATCTCAAAAGAAGAAACTGAAATGGCTGAGAAGTTTTAAGAAATGTTTAACATCCTTAGCCATCAGGAAAATACTTTGAGACTTTTATCTTATACTTGTCCAAATGGTTAAAATCAGCAAAGCAGCTTATGTTGTCAGTCAAGCATGTACAATAAGAGGAACACTCATCTGTTGCTGGTGGGAGTGCAAACTTATTCAGCATGTATGCAAATCAATGTGGCAGTTCCTTAGAAGAAGACAATCAACTTACCACAAGACCCGCTTATTCTTAGACATTGTGGTGGGTTGAATGAGGAATGGCACTATTAGGAAGTGTGGCCTTGTTCGAAGAAGTGTGGCCTTGTTGGAAGAAGTATGTCACTGTGAGGATGGTCTTTGAGACCCTTCTCCAAGCTGTCTGGAAGTCAGTCTTCTGTTTGCCCTCAGAACAAGATGTAGAACTCTCAGCTCCTCTCCAGTAGTAAGTCTGCCTGGATACTGCCATGCTTCTCTCCATGATGTTAATGGACTGAGTTTCTGATCCTCTAAGCCAGCCTCTATTAAATGTTTGCCTATATAAGAGTTGCTTTGGTCATAGTGTCTCTTCACAGTAGTGGAAACCCTAAGACAGTTGTTGATTCCAGGATTGGGCTATTGCTGTGATAGCCCTGGCCATGTTTTTGCTTGGAGGAATGTGGATTTAGGTACTTTGAATTTGGAAAGCCATGGAATTTATTAAGTAGGACTAAATGGGATATTCTTCCAGGGATATGCAATACATTAGTTCTAAGGGTGATTTGAACTCTCAAGAATTTTCTTATGATGCTTTAGTGGAGAAAGTTGTTGCTTTATGCCACTGTCTGGAGAGTCTGCCTGAGGCTAAGATGAAGAGACTCAGATTAATTGCATGGACAAAGAAAGTCTCAGAAATACCCAGAATAAACCTCTAGTTTATTCTCATGAAAAACATTTTTATCAAGTATAGCAAGCTTAGAAAGAAAAATTACAAAATGGACGTTTCAAGTATTAAAGGGGTACAAGGAAGGGCAGTGGAGCTAAATTCTGCATTCAAGGCAAGATCCCACACAGCTAAGTTTATTTTTCACTTTACAGCTGAACAATGGATAACTATATTATATCCTGGTTATTGCTTTCATTTGGATATGAAGACATATGACTGTGTGTCAAATTAACATGGAATGACATAAACTTTTACTCTGGATCTTGAAGCACAGAGTTACTATGAAAAGCTTAGTACCAGTCGTGGTGGTACATGCTTTAATTTCAAAAGATAAGACAACCAACTCTCTGAATTCAAGCCCAGACTACTACAGAACAACTTCCATGTAGAGAAAAGCTTAGGTCCATATTTGGTGATATACATCTTTAATTCCAGCATTTAAGAGACAGAGCTATGCAGATTGCTGAGTCAAAGCCAATTTACAAAGCAAGTTCCATAACAGGTAATATTAGGCAGAGAAAGGATTGGAAAACAGAAAGCAGATGATTATGTAATAGAACAAAGGGACCATGTTCCTTTATTAGTATTGTCTTGGACATGGTTTCTCTTCACAACAATGGAAACCCTAACTAGTACAGCCACATACCCAAAGGTCCCTTCG